>CAUYLG010040873.1:0-28553 GCA_963573385.1 Cacajao melanocephalus
GGGGGTGGCATAATGTTTGCTTGTATCCCGGCGGCCGCGGTTGCAGTGTGGCAAGTTCATTTCACTGCACACCAGCCGGGGTGCCAGCCGGACACACTTTCAAAAAAAAAAAAAAAAAAAAAAAAAAAGACTATGTTTAGGGCGAGGTGGCTCATGCCTGTAATCCCAACACTTTGGCCGGCTGAGGCAGGTGGATTATCTGAGGTCAGGCGTTTGAGACCAGCCTGTCCAACATGGTGAAACCCTGTCTCTACTAAAAATACAAAAATTAGCTGCATGTGGTGGCACACTGCCTGCTTGGAAGGCTGAGGCAAGAGAATCGCTTGAATTCAGGAGGCGGAGGTTGCAGTGAGCCAAGATCATGCCATTGCACTCCAGCCTGGGCCACAGGGAGACTGTCTCAAAAAAAAAAAAAAAAATTTTTTTTAAATAGAAAAATTAGCTGGGCATGGTGGCAGGTGACTATAAGCACAGCTACACAGGAGGCTGAGGCAGGAGAATCGCTTGAATCTGGGAGGCAGAGGTTGCAGTGAGCTGAGATCATGCCATTGTGCTCCAGCCTGGACAACAAAAGCAAAACTCTTTAAAAAAAAAAAAAATTATCTGAGCACATTTCAGTGTAAATAAAAAAAAAAATTAAAAACTTCACTTTGGCAAGAAATACCACAAACAAAGGTAAAAGTAGGCAGAGAAACTACTGGCAGCGTAAATAACTTCCACAGATCAATAGAGAAAAGAAAACTGTGGAAATAGGCAAATTATATATACAGGCAATTCATAAAAGACATATGGATGTTCAGTATATAGAAGGAAATTGCTAACACCAATTATTATTAGTGTAAATAAATAGAGTGGGGAAGAATTCTTTCACTTATCAGGTTGGCAAAAATTAAAAAGATCAGTAAAGATATGATAAAATGGGTACTAATATGCATAAATAGTTTTCATTTTGTTGAGCTGTTTGGCAGAATCTGTTAAATTTTGAAATGTGCATATTCTTCAGTGTAGTACAGTAATTCCATGTCCAGATGATTCTAGAAAAATAATTTCTTATTAAAGAGATTTTATTTAGAATATTTATTGCAGTATTGTTTATAATAGTATTTTAATGCAATTATTCATTAAATGAGATTGTCTAAATAAACTAATTCTGTGAAATGCCATATAGCAATTAGGAAGAATGAGATAAACATGTGTACTGATCTAGAAAATCCTTTTTTTTTTTTTTTTTTTTTAAATGGAGTCTCCCTCTGTCACTCAGGCTGGAGTGCAGTGGCGTGATCTTGGCTCACTGCAACCTCTGCCTCCTGAGTTCGAGTGATTCTCCTGCCTCAGCCTCCTGAGTAGCTGGGATTACAGGCACCTGCCAGCAAGCCCAGCTGATTTTTGTATTTTTAGTAGAGATGGGGTTTCACCATGTTGGCTGGGCTTGTCTCCTGACCTCAAGTGATCTATCCGCCTTGGCCTCCCAAAGTGCTGGGATTACAGGCGTGAGTCACAGCGCCTGGCCTAGAGAATCCTTAAGACATGTATAGAAGCTCTCAACAGATTTCTTTTTAACTAGCTCCTAATGTTAACTGACATACCCTATTTCCTCTGTAAATCCTTGAAGCTTGTAGGTTTTTCCCCTATAGACCTGGTCAGTTTGCTTCTCCTAGTTGAGCTGAATGCTTGCCAAGAGTTACTGTATTGGTTCCCACTTTTTTTTTTTTTTGAGACAAGGTCTTGCTCCGTCACCGAGGCTGGAGTGCAGTCCCATGACCAGAGCTCACTGGAACCTTGACCTCCTGGGCTCAAACGATCCTCCTGCCTCAGCCTCTCAAGTAGCTAGAGCTCCAGGCATGTGCCACCACACCCAGCTAATTAAAAAAATTTTTTTTTGACTGGGCACAGTGGCTGAGGCCTGTAATCTTAGCATTTTGGGAGGCCAAGGCTGGCGGATCCCGAGGTCAGGAGTTCGAGACCAGCCTGACCAACACGGTGAAACCCTGTCTCTACTAAAAATACAAAAATTAGCTTGGTGTGGTGGCACGTGCCTATAACCCCAGCTAATCAGGAGGCTGCGGCAGGAGAACGGCTTGAACCTGAGAGGTGGAGGTTGCTGTGAGCTAAGATCGTACCACTGCACTCCAGCCTGGGCAACAGAGCAAGACTCCGTCTCAAAAAAAAAATAAATAAATAATTATAGGCGGGGTTTCATTATGTTGTCCAGGCTCCCACGTTTTTGTTTTTGTTTTTTTTTAATGTCTGTTGCTTTGTCTTTATATATGTGTTATAGGCTGGGCGTGGTGACTCAACCTGTAATCCTGTCAACCTGTAATCGTAGCACTTTGGAAGTTGAAGCAAGAGGATCACTTGAGCCCAGGAGTTTGAGACCAGCCTGGGTAAGATAGTTGAGACCCTGTCTCTCCAAAAACGTAAAAATTAGCTAGGCCTGTGGTGTGCACATGTGATCCCAGTGACCTGACTGGCTGAGATGGGAGGATCGCTTGGGCCCAGGAGGTCAAGGGGCAGTGAGCTGTGATGGCACCACTGCACTTCAGCCTGGGTGACAGGAAAGAAATTTTTAATGTGAAAGAGTTATTTATTTATTTATTTATTAAGAGTTATTGTTTCTATTAAAACTATGTTGATTGGGAGGCCAGGGTGGGTGGATCATCTGAGATTGGGAGTTTGAGACCAGCCTGGCCAACATGGTGAAACCCCTCTGTACTAAAAATACAAAAACTAGCTGGGCGTGGTGGCCCATGCCTATAATAATAGCTACTCAGGAGGCTGAGGCAGGAGAATCGCTTGAACTTGGGAGGCGGAGGCTGCAGTGAGCTGAGATCATGCCACTGCACTCCAGTCTGGGAGACAGAGGAAGACTCTATCTCAAAAAAAAAAAACAAGTTGAACCATAGATGTTTGTTTTGCTGCTATCTTTTTTTTTTGAGGCAGAGTCTAGCTCTGTTGCCAGGCTGGAGTGTAGTGGTGCGATCTTGGCTCACTGCAACTTCTGCCTCCTGGGTTCAAGTGATTCTCCTCCCTTAGTCTGCTGAGTAGCTGGGATTACAGGCATGTGTGGCCACACCCAGCTAATTTCTGTCTTTTTAGTACAGGTGGGGTTTCACCATGTTGGCCAGGATGGTCTCCATTTCTTGACCTCATGATCCACCTGCCTCTCATAGTGCTGGGATTACAGGCATGAGCCAGTGCACCCAGCCTTTTGATGCTGTCTTTATAGTATTTTATATCAAGAAAAAGTTTTGTAAAAACAATTCTATAAAAGTAAAGAAAGCAAACTAAAACTAAATTGAATGCTTTGGAACGACAAAGGAGATGAGTTTGCAAACAGAAAAGCTGCCAAATAGTTGTGAATGAAACAACTGTAAAAAATTGAGGAAATTTTGTAAAACACTGGCAGTTTGCTGCTCATGAATTGCTTGTCAAGAAAAGTGAATGTTTCAAGAAAGTAGTGTTGGAGCTGCGGAGAGGTCAAGTTGAATGAGGCTGAGAAGTGTCCATTGGATTCATGATACAGTGATTATTAATGATTTTCACTGATGAGTTGGGGGACAATATGCTTGTTAGGATGATGCAGGGAAATTAAAATAATCAAGGACAGAAAACTCTTTAAAGTTTGACTATGAGAGGAAGGAGGAGAATATTAGTGGGAGGAGGAATATGGGGTGAAGGATAGTTATGTGTGAAGATGAGAATTATAAACATATTTAAATGCTGTTTGGAAGGAGCCAATGGAAAGGAAATGGATAAACAGTAACTCCAGTTCTCTTAGGAGATGGGGGAATGGGGCTAGAACACAAGGGGAAGGTTTGTTAGTGAATGAGAGGGTTTCAGAGATAGAGAGTGTTAGCTTTCTTGGCAAGAAGTTGAAGAACCTCCCATCTAATGACTTTGCTTTTGTTTTTGGAAATCCAAAGCAAAATTACCTGCAGGGAACCATGGGATCAGATAATGTGTGAGGGGAGAGCATGTAAGGGCTGACTAGAGAGAAAGTGGGATTGCCAGCGCTCAGCAACTTAGGTTCACACGTGGAAGAGTTGTATGGTTGGGCTTGAGTTTTGCTAAGCATGTGGAACAAAAAGATAGAAAATAATATCAACAAGAACCTGATTGAAATGAAGGAATCTAAACTAGATAGGATGTGGCTGACATAGAGAGAAATTGGAGCGATCAAGGGATAGTGGCTTGATATAGCTGGAGAATAAATAATAGTGATAGTGTTTGAGCAGTCTGCCTATAATGATGGGAGATCAGATAGTTGGAGGTTTTAGTGATTTTGGAGGTTAAGAGGTTTGGGTGATGACAAGGTTCAGAGAGTGATATAAAGTGAGTAGCTGCGGTTTAGCCGAATGTTCTGAGCATCAAAGTAACAAGGTTTTAACAAGATAGGGTGTGTGGGACTGCTGGTCTGCAAGTGGCATTGGAGAGGAATTGAAGAGATTGATCCTACTTTGAACCCTGAGGTAGGTAGGATGTGAGTGAATGAGCAGCCTCTACTTGAGAGCCTGGAAAGTAAGAAATTTCCTTTTCTGGAATTTTTTACATCCAAGATTCTGAATATGATTTAGGTTTTACAAGTTAGTTGTGCTCCTGGAGAACTCAAATTTGAATCTGATTTTAGAGAGGAGAAAGGCAGACCAGCAGGCACGTATTTGCTAGTGCAGATTTTGGCAGTGATAAGGTTCTGGATTGGGAGCCAGAGAAGCAGCTTTCCCATTTAGTTAGGTCACTTTTTGATTATTGCAGACACAACTTGTTTATGGAGCCATTGGCTGTGGTAGGTGCTTCTTGATTCAGCAGGTGATTTCTCATCATAGCATATGTTTTATTATTTTTTTATTTTTTTTATTTTTTATTTTTTTTGATATGGAATCTCGTTTTGTTGCCCAGACTGGAGTGCAGTGGCGTGATCCCAGCTCACTGCAGACTCTGCCTCCTGGGTTCCAGCGATTCTCCTGCCTCAGCTTCCCAAGTAGCTGGGATTATAGGCATGTGCCACCATGGCCAGCTAATTTTTGTATTTTTAGTAGAAAGGAGAGTTCATCACGTTAGCCAGGCTGGTTTTGAACTCCTGACCTCAGATGATCTGCCTGCCTTGGCTTCCCAAAGTGCTAGTATTATAGGCATGAGCCACCGCACCCGGCCTGTTTTTTTTTTTTATTTTTAGATGCAGTGTCTTGCTCTCTCGAGATGGAGTGCAGTGCCACAATCATAGCTCACTGCAGCCCTCAACTCCTGGGCATAAGTGATCCTTCAGCCTCAGACTCCCAAGTAGCTAAGAACTATTTTTTTTTCTTTTTTTTCCCCTAATTTTCGTATTTTTTAGTAGAGATGGGGTTTCACCACTTTGGCCAGGCTGGTCTAGAACTACTGACCTCAGGTGATCCACTGCCTCAGCCTCCCAGAGTGCTGGGATTATAGGCATGAGCCACCACACCTAGCCTCAGTTAATTAAAAAAATTTTTTTTTTTTTTTTTTTGCAGAGACGAAGTCTTGCTGTATTGCCCAGGCTGGTCTTGAACTACTGGTCTCAAGTGATCCTCCCACCTTGGCCTCCCAAAGTGCTGGGATTACAGGCTTGAGCCACTGTGCCTAGCCCAGCATGTGGTTCTTGAGCCAGCAGCTGTAAATAAGAGCAGCTTCCCAGTTTGATCAGCACTTGTGTTCCTACCAACTGTTTTTCCCCCAACCCTCCCAGTAATCATTTATGCAAATGTTTTTGAGCTTGAGTGTGTGTCAGAATCCCCTGAAGGGCTTGTTAGAACACAAGGTGCTGGCCCCATCCAGGATTTCTGATTTGGTAGGTCTGGGGTAGGACTAGAAATTTGCTATTTTAACAAATTTGCAGGTGATGGTGATGCTGCTGTTTCTAGGGCCACACTTTGTGAACTACTGATATGAACTAGTTAATACCCTGTAATGAATTCCTTTCTGCTTGAACTGATTGGAGAGGATTCCTTTTTATGCAACTGAACCAATATAGGGGGGCATATTTATTTTATTTATATCTTCTTTGTCCTTACCCACTTTATTTGTCAGTGCTTAAAAGAAGTTATTGTTCTATGTCATGAACATTTTGCTTTTTATCTTTTGATGCTATTATTTGATGTTTAAATGTTCATGACATTGATGTCTTCTGTATGATTTGAAGTTTTATTCATTATAAACTACTCCCTTTTGAGCTGGGCACAGTGGCTCACACCTGTAATCCCAGCACTTTGGGAGGCTGAGGCAGGCAGATCATTTGAGGTCTGGAGTTTGAGATTAGCCTGGACAATGTAGCAAAACCTCGTCTCTACTAAAAAATACAAAAATTAACCGCGCATGGTGGTACATGCCTATAATCCCAGCTACTTGGGGGGCTGAGGCAGGAGAATTGCTTGAACCCAGGAGGCGGAGGTTGCAGTGAGCAGAGATCACGCTCCTGCAGTCCAGCGTGGGCAACAGAGCAAGGCTCTATCTAAAAAAAAATAGTACTCCCTTAATTCCTATTTCATATTTTCCCCCTAAATTTGACTTTGCTGTTGTCATCAAAACTCCTCCTTTATTTTTGCTAACATTTTGCCCTGTACATTTTAATTGATCTTTATATTTTCAGCTTTTTGTGTCATTTTGTTTTAGGCATCTCTTGAAAAGCATATAGTTTAAAATCAAGCCAAATCAGGCTGGGTGCAATGGCTCATACCTGTAATCCCAGTACTTTGGGAGGCCAAGGTGGGCAGATCACTTGAGGTCAGGAATTTGAGACTGGCCTGGCCAATGTGGTGAAATGCCATCTCTACTAAAAATATAAAAATTAGCTGGGCGTGGTGGTGGGTGCCTGTAATCTTAGCTACTGGGGAGGCTGAGGTGGGAGAATCATTTGAACCTGAACCCGGGAGGTGGAAGTTGCAGTGAGTGGAGATCAGGCCACTGTACTCCAGCCTCGGTGACAAGAGCAAGACTCCACCTCAAAAAAAAAAAAGAAAAAAGAAACTCAAACTAAATCTTTATTCTTTTTTATGAGATGAAGTCTCGCTCTGTCACCCAGGCTGGAGTGCTGTGGGGCAACCTCTGCTTACTGCAACCTCCACCTCGCGGACTGAAGCGATTCTCCTGCCTCAGCCTCCCGAATAGCTGGGATTACAGGCGCCTGCCACACCTGGCTAATTTTTGTATTTTTAGTAGAGATGGGGTTTTACCATATTGGCCAGGCTGGTCTCAAACTGCTGACCTCAGGTGATCTGCACGTCTCAGCCTCCCAAAGTGCTGGGATTATGTGTGTGAGCCACCAAACCCAGCCTCTTTTTTCTTTTGAGACAGTGTCTCGCTCTGCCCAGGCTGGGATACAGTGGTGTGATCTCAGCTCCACCTCCCAAGCTCAAGTGATTCTCATGCCTCAGTCTCCCAAGTAGCTGGGATCACAGGCGTGTTCCACCATGTCCAGCTAATTTTTGTATTTTTAGTAGAGACGGGGTTTGCTGTGTTGGCCAGGCTGGTCTCAAACTCCTGGCCTCAAGCGATCTGCCTGACTTGGCCTCCCAAAGTGCTGGGTATACAGGCATGAGCCACTGTACATTCTTTTCTTTCTATTCTTTTTTTTAATGGATGAGTTTCTATTCTTTCTCTTAATGGATGAGTTTAAATGTTATGTGTTTTTTGTTATACATGTTTTTGATTTTTGTTCTTTGAGACAGAGTCTTGCTTTATTACCCAGGCTGGAGTGCAGGGATTCGATCTCTGCTCACTGCAGCCTCCAGCTCCCGGGCTCAAGTGATCCTCCCACCTCCACTTCTGAGTAACTGGGACTACAAGTCCCCTGCTGCCCACCATGCCCAGCTAATTTCCCCGCTATCACCCAGAGATGAAGTCTTGCTCTGTTGCCCAGGTTGGAGTGCAGTGGTGTGATCTCTGCTCACTGCAACCTCCGCCTCCTGGGTTCAAGCAATTCTGCCTCAGCCTCCCTCGTAGCTGGGATTAGAGGCATGCACCACCACACCCAGCTAATTTTTTGTATTCTTAGTAGAGACAGGGTTTCGCCATGTTGGCCAGGCTGGTCTCGAACTCCTGATGTCACATGATCACCTGCCTCAGCCTTCCGAAGTGCTGGGATTACAGGGGTGAGCCACTACTGTGCCCAGCCTTGTTTTGGTATTGTGTTATAGAGGCAGGGTTTTGCCATGTTGCCCAGGCTGGTCTCAAACTCCTGGGCTCAAGCGATCCTCCAACCTCCACCTCCCTAAGTGCAGTGATTACAGGTGTGAGCCATGGTGTCCTGCCCTAAACTCACCCTTATGACACTGATCTGACTGGTCAGGGTGGAGCCCTCGTGGCCTAATCATCTCTTAAAGGTCCCACATCTATACTACTACAGATGGCAATTAAATTTCAACATGAGTTTTGGAGGGGATATTGAAACCCTAGCTCTTGGATTTCACAATCCCTTTGGTATTTTTGAAAGTGTGGGAATATATGTTGGAAATATGCTTCTGTTTTCTGAATCACTTTTTGAAAAGGGTACTTTTCATCTTTATATCCTTTTTATTTTTTCTGTAATATCTATGCATAGGTCCTTTTTGCTTGGGACTAATTTTGAATGGGGTAGTTCTGTCAGGGCTTCTTATTTATCAAAGGAACAATATAGTTCGATTTTCACTGACCTTTATTTATCTTGGTAGTGTTATAATGTATCTTTAGTACATATTATATTCTCAGCACCTGCCTTAGTGGGATCTGTTTAGACTGTAGCTTCTTCAAGCGAGACAGTTGGAAGCTTTTATATTTCTTATGGGATTTGTATTAGCACACTGTTCACTGAGACTGATGAATTGTTTATCCTTAAGGCATACATAGATTTATGGGGGGGTGCCATCCTGGGATTTGAACTATTTCTTCCCCTTTATCACAGACAAGCAGGTTATTCTGGCCAAAAACTGGGCCCTTGGAGAGTTCTATGTTGCTTAGGTTTTGGGTTTGGTGGTCAGTGTTTTATCTCAGTTTACTTTGGTCCATGGTTGTACAGCTCATTTTCTGGGTTTGAAGATAATGAGACTCAAGACAATTTAGTCAGTTATTCAATGTGGAAAAGGTTTCTTGGCCAGGCGTGGTGGCTTACGCCTATAATCCCAGGACTTTGGGAGGCCAAGGAGGAGCTCTTGAGGCTAGGAATTCAAGACCAGCCTGGGCAAAATAGCAAGACCCAATCTGCACAAAAAAATTAAAAACTTATTGGTGCACGTTTGTAGTCTCGGCTACTTGGGAAGCTGGAGAGGGAGGATTCTTTGAACCCAGGAGTTAGTGGCTGCAGTGAGCTATAATCATATGACCACACTCCAGCCTGGATGACAGAGTGAGATCCTGTCTCAAAAAAAAAAAAATTTTTTTTTTTTAAATTAAAAAAGTCCAGGCATAATGGTTTATGCCTTTAATCCCAGCATTTTGGGAGACGAAGTTGAGAGAATCGCTTGAGTCCAGGAGTGTGAGTATGTAATCATGGCACTGCGCTCCAGCCTGGGCAATATGGTGAAACTTTGTCTCTACAAAAAATATTAAAAATACAAAAATTAGGCATGGTGGCACATGCCTGTAGTCTCAACTACTCAGGAGGCTGAGGTAGGGGGATCACTTGAGCCTGGGAGGTCCAGGCTGCAGTGAGCCATGATTGCTCCACTGCACTCCAGCCTGGGTGACAGAACAAGACGCTGTCTCAAAAAAAAAAAAAGGTTTCAGAAAAAAAAAAAGGTTTTAGGGTGGGCACAGTGGCTCACACCTATAATCCCAACATTTTGAGAGACAAGTGGAAAGATTGCTTGAGCCCAGGAATTCGAGACCATTCTGGGCAACGTAATGAGAGCTAATCTCTGAAAAATTTAAAAATTAGCCAGGTGTGGTGATACATGCCTGTAGTCCTAGCAACTTGGGAGGCTGAGGCAGTATTGCTTGAGCCCTGGAGGTTGAGGCTGTAGTGAGCTGTGATCATAACTACTGCACCACTCCAGCCTGGGTGATAGAACAAGAGCTTGTCTCAAAAAAAAAAAAAAAAAAAAAAAAATGGCTGGGTGCAGTGACTCCCACCTGTAATCCCAGCACTTTGGGAGGCCAAGGTGGGCAGATCACCTGAGATCAGGAGTTTGAGACCAGCCTGGCTAACATGATGAAACCCTGTCTATACTAAAAATACAAAAATTTAGCTGGGCATTGTGGCATGTACCTGTAGTCCCAGCTACTTAGGAGGCCGAGACAGGAGAATCCCTTGAACCCTGCAGGTGGAGGTTGCAGTGAGCCAAGATCGCACCACTGCACTCCAGCCTGGGCAACAAGAGTGAAACTCCGTCTCAAAAAAAAAAAAAAAAAGGAAAAGCTTGCTTAATATAATAGGATGTTCCTTAATTGTCTCATAGCCTACCCACCCCCATCCAGGTGAAATGTTGATGGCAGGGCACCAGGGAACTCTTTGACCCTTTTTTTTTTTTTTTTTTTTTTTAAAGACAGAGTTTCACTCTGTCACCTACGCTGGAGTACAGTGGCATGATCTCTGCTCACTGCAACCTCTGCCTCCAAGATTCAAGCGATTGTCCTGCCTCACCCTCCCAAGTAGCTGGGATTACAGGCGCCTGACACCATGCCTGCCTAATTTTTGTATTTTTAATAGAGATGGGGTTTCACCATGTTGGCCAGACTGGTCTCGAACTCCTGATCTCAGGTGATACGCCCACCTCAGCCTCCCAAAGTGCTGGGATTACAGGTATGAGCCACTGGGCCCGACCGATTTCATTCTTTTTTAAGAAGTAAATTCATTTATTTATTTACTTGAGACAGTCTTGCTTTGTTGCCCAGGCTCAAGTGCAATGGTGTGATTACAGCTCACTGCAACCTCGACCTCCTGGGCTCAAGTGATTCTCCCGCGTCAGCCTCCCACGTAGCTGGGACTACAAGTGTGCACCACCATGTTTTTTTCTAGAGAAGGGGGGTCTCACTCTGTTGCCCACGATGGTCTTGAACTCCTGGACTCAAGCCATCCTCCACCCTGTCCCCCTAAAGTGCTGGAATTACAGGCATGAGCTATTGTGCCTGGTCAGAAAATTATTTTTAAATATTTTTAGAGACAGGGTATTACTGTTCCTCAGGCTGGAGTATGGTAGCACCATCATAGCTCACTGTAACCTCAAACTCCTAGGCTCAAGCAATCCTCTTATCTCAGCCTTCCAAGTAGCTGGGACTACAGGTGCCTACCACCATGCCCAGCTAACTTTTAAAATATTTTGAAGAGATGAGGTCTCCCTATGTTGCCCCGACTGGTCTTGGACTCCTAGCCTCAAGCAGTCCTCCTTCCTTGGCCTCTCAAAGTGTTGGAATTACAGGCATGAGCCATCCTGCCTGGACTTTTACTCATTCCTAAATAAACTTACTGCTTGACTAATATTTATGGAAGTAGATGTTAACATTAGGCATGCCTCTTCAGTTTGGTCTAAATGTTATAGTATCTGGCAGCTCTTCTTTGTAGTATATTTTAAAGAAGTTGTGTCCCTTTTCTAGATTCATGATAGACAAATTGTTTTTTTCAGTTTTTTTTTTGGGTTGTGTGTATGTCTGTGTGTTCATGTTTCATTTCATTGGATTTCAGAGACAGAGGTTAAATAATGGTGCATTCACCATCCTTCCTCCAGCCTGGACAACAATTTAAAGCTCAAGAAAATATATGAGCTTTAAATTAGATAATGTATATATCACACTTAATATAGTGCTTGGCACATACATACCTAACATTTAATAAATGGAAGCTTTAGGCTGGGTGCAGTGGCTAATGCCTGTAATCCCAGCACTTTGGGAGGCTGAGGTGGGTGGATCATGAGGTCAGGAGTTCAATACCATCTTAGCTAACATCGTGAAACCCCGTCCCTACTAAAAATACAAAAAATTAGCTGGGCGTGGTGGCGCACACCTGTAATCCCAGCTACTCAAGAGGGTGAGGCAGGAGAATTGCTTGAACCTGGGGAGGTTGCAGTAAGCCGAGAGCTCGCCATTGCACTCCAGCCTGGACAACAAGAGTGAAACTCTATCTCAAAAAAAAAAAAAAAAAGCTTTATTTGTTTACTCGTTTATTGTCTACTTCACCAAATTGTAAGTTCCATGAGGGCAGAGACCTTGTCTGTCTTGCTTATTGTCATATTCCCAGTTTCTTTGTTTTTTATTTTTTATTTTTTTGCTAGAGTTGGGGTCTTGCTATGTTGCCCAGGCTAACCTCAAACTCCTAAGCTCAAGCTGTCTTCCTGCCGCAGCCTCCCAGAGTTGCTGGGATTACAGGCATGAGCCACTGCATCTGGTTTGTATTACCAGTTTCTAGAACAGAGCCTGACATATAGAAGGTGCTTAGCAAATATTGAATAAGTGAATGATCAGGGAACTTGGGTATGGGTGTGGGAACGAGGGGAGAAAACAATGGGGAAACAAAAATCTGAGCTAGTACAAATAGTCTCTGTCTTCTACTCATTTGTATATTTCTGTATGCAGGGCAGCCACTTTGGGGGGTACTGATGGATACCTGCGGGGTCGGCTATGTTGCCCTGGGGGAGGCCGGCCCCGTGGGGAACATGACTGTGGTAGACTCTCCTGGACAAGAGGTGCTAAATCAGCTTGATGTCAAGACCTCTTCAGAAATGACCAGTGCAGAGGCTTCCATAGAGATGTCATTACCTACCCCTTTGCCTGGATTTGAAGATTCTCCTGATCAGAGGAGGCTCCCTCCAGAGCAGGAAAGCCTCTCTAGACTGGAACAGCAAGGTATGTATCTTGTCCTCTTTATCTTTTTATTCCTCATGCTGAGCTTAAGATGAAAGAGAGCAGGTTGAGCTCATAGGATCTTACAAACCTGGATACAGTGTTATCTATTCCAAAGAGGTTTGAGCTCTGGTCCCATCTCACAGACCCATATTCTTTTCTACAGATCTTTCTTCAGAGATGTCAAAGGTCTCAAAGCCTAGGGCCTCAAAGCCTGGCCGGAAGAGAGGTGGTAGGACACGAAAAGGCCCCAAAAGGCCCCAACAGTCTAATCCTCCATCAGCCCCTCTGGTTCCTGGTCTCTTAGATCAGTCCAACCCTTTATCCACCCCCATGCCTAAGAAACGAGGTCGAAAGTCCAAGGCAGAGCTGCTGCTGCTGAAGTTGTCAAAAGACCTAAATCAGCCAGAGTCTCCATCTCCAAAAAGGCCCCCTGAGGACTTTGAGACCCCTTCTGGGGAACGACCCCGCCGAAGAGCTGCCCAAGTGTAAGGATTGTGGGGCACAGCTTGGTGGAAGGGGGTTGGGTGAAGGGATCAGGGTGGGGCAGATGTTGGAGAGATGAGAAGACTGTGGTATGATGAGGTATTAGGTAACGAGGGGTGGTGTCTGGATTCTGGGGACATGAACAGTCCTTTAGGCTCTTACCACAACAGCATTAATGGTATATATTGCTAACTTTAAGAGTTTCTTTCTGTGCTTTACCTAGCTCTTTATTGCTGTTTTACTGCCCAGTATATGTTATCAATATATATGTGCTGTTCTATTCTTTATCTTGCCCTCTCTCTTCTTTGACTGTGGTAGAATGAAACATGCGTTGAACTTGGAGTCAGGAGACCTGGGTTCAGATTCCACATTTGTTACTTGAGTCATCTCGGCCAAGTCACATAATTTAGAATTCTGTTTTTTTCATTTTCCAAGAGGGAAGGAGAAATTAATAGAGTTAATTGGTTAATCATGGGGTTATTGGGAGGATCCACTGAGTTAAAAATAAACCATGTCTGGAAAAGTGGGTTCTCAGTTATATGTGAGAATGGCTCTGACTCTGCCCTATCCCACAGGGCACTCCTGTATCTTCAGGAACTGGCTGAAGAGCTCTCAACAGCCATGCCTGCTCCTGTGTCCTGTCCTGAGGCCCCCAAAGTGAGCAGCCCCACCAAACCGAAGAAGATCCGGCAGCCAGCAGCCTGTCCAGGTGGAGAAGAGGTGGATGGTGCTCCACGGGATGAAGACTTTGTTCTCCAGGTTGAGGCTGAAGATGTGGAAGAAAGTGAGGCCCCAAGTGAGAGCTCATCTGAACTCGAGCCTGCAGTTCCCCGAGGCACCCCGCGAGGATCTACTTCAGGGGTAACCTCAATGGACAAGAAATCGAATGGGGACATAGTAGGATTTTTAGGGGACCAGCAAGGTATTGAGAAAGGAAAGATAGTTTTCACCTCGTAACTATAATAGACTAAACAAGTTAAAGAAAAAAGGGTCAATTTCAAAAACACTTGGCATATTAGGGAGAGTGCAGAAGAAGGGGTATGGTAAGCAAGATTATGCATTCATACGTTGAGTATTCTCTGTTCAGAAACAAACATAAATAAGACAATGTCCTGCCTCACAAGTTCTGAGTGCAATCAGCACCACTCCAGGAGTGAAAAAAATGATTTAGGCATATAGAGGAAGGGTAATTTAACTGCTTAAGCTTCACAGAGGA
This sequence comes from Cacajao melanocephalus, assembly GCA_963573385.1. Lineage (NCBI taxonomy): Eukaryota > Metazoa > Chordata > Mammalia > Primates > Pitheciidae > Cacajao > Cacajao melanocephalus. Next base: position 14,465 of record CAUYLG010040873.1, read on the forward strand.
ATGACGGTTGAAATGGGTCTTGAAGGATAAGTAGAAATTTGCCACAAAAGATGGTTTTCCAAGAAATTGATTATGGCTGGAGCATAGAGCCTGGAGTAAAGTTGTAGGGGAGATTAAACTAGAGAAGATGAAAGGACGTAGACTGGTAGGAACCAACAAATTTATTTTTGTTTACTATATATTTTTTTGTGGTAAAATGTATATAACATAAAATTTACCATTTTAACCATTTAAAAATACACAGTTCAGGCTGGGCACAGTGGCTCATGCCTGTAATCCCAGCACTTTAGGAGGCTGAGGCGGGTGGATCACCTGAGGTCAGGAGTTTGAGGCCAGCCTGACCAATATGGTGAAACCCCATCTCTACTAAAATTACAAAAATTAGCCAGACGTGGTGGCGCGCACCTGTAGTCCCAGCTACTTGGGAGACTGAGACAGAAGAATTGCTTGAACCCAGGAGGCGGAGGTGGCAGTGAGCCGAGATCTCGCCACTATGCTCCAGCCTGGGCAAGAGAGTGAGACTCCGTCTCAAAAAAAACCAAAAACAAACAAACAAAAAAAACAGACCAGGCACAGTGGCTCATGCCTGGAATCCTAGCACTTTGGGAGGCTGAGGTGGGTGGATCACCTGAGGTTAGGAGTTCAACACCAGCCTGGCCATCATGGGGAAACCCTATCTTTATAAAACAAAACAAACAAACACAATTCTGTTTTACAGAAACTGTGCAACAAACATTTTTAAGTAGAAAAATAACAGTTTGGAAAATAGGTCAAACTATAAGAGAATTAACTTGGGAATTGAAGGGAGGGAGAAAGTTGAATAGCAGTTTACAGCTTAGATGGGAACATGGAGAGTGAGGGATGTGGGAAGGGCAAAGGTGGGGAGGAGAAGATTAGTTCACTTTGTTTTTTTGTTTTTGTTTTTGTTTTGGAACAGGGTCTTACTCTGTCACCTGGGCTGGAGTGCAACGGCTCGATCTCGGCTCATGGCAACCTCTGCCTCCCAGGTTCAAGCGATTCTCCTGCCTCAGCCTCCTGAGTAGCTGGGATTACAATCGTGCGCCATTGTGCCCACCTAATGTTTGTATTTTTGGTAGAGACAGGGTCTGCCATGTTGGCCAGGATGGTCTTGAATTCTTGACTTCAGGTGATCCATCCGCCTTGGCCTCCCAAAGTACTGAGATTACAGGCGTGAGCTCGACCTGGCTGAATTCACATTTTTTCCCCCATTTCATTGATAAAAATTTATTGCAGTTTGGCACTTGGAGTAATAACAGGAATAAAAAGTAATTTCAAAAAGAGTTAAGATTTCTTCAGCAAAATAGATGATTCACATCTTCAAGTCCTTTTTGAAATCAATTAATATTGTTTTCTCATTTCCATCTAAATGACTGCAGCAATAGTTTTTAGTTACTCGACATTTTTAAGTCTATAACTGCTAGGCTCTGCATAGTCCCATGTCCTAATCAGGCATTCATTGCTCCCAGCGATCTCCATCTACTCGTACCAGCCTCCTCTTTCCTCCCAATCTCAAGGTTACTACTAAAAACTAGTAAATGCAAAAAGAACTTTTAGAGTGGCAAGGTGTGGCCCATCCAAAGTCAGTCCAAGAGTGGTTTTAGCCCGGCCTCACCTGGGTCTAGTTCAGCTGGCAGATGAGCTGATTGATGCGTTCACCCCGATAGCCAGGTGTGTCCATCTCCTTGAGGAAGCCCACTGTATTTTTCGTAGCATGATGGGCCACCGAGAAGTAGAAAGGGCACAAGAACCGTGAGATCTCCTGGAAATGCTTCCCCGGGAAGGCAGTTTCATGAATGAGGTCTTCCAAGCAAATGACACCAAACTGCCCCAGGTGCTCCTCAATCACAGTGTTGCCTGTCAGAGGGATGGTCTTATTCTTGACCTTGGCTTGTCCACGTTTCAAAATGAGTTCCCGGACAGACTTCAGGTTTGGAAATCCCCAAGTCACAAAAGGTTCCACTCCACGCAGCATTTTTAGGTTCGGGGGGGTAACACCACTAAAAATTTTCTTTAGGCGAAGTCTTGCAATGGTTCTCTGCAGCAGTAAACTCATACTATCAGTCCTTTCGATGGGTATGACAAAGGCCAAGGAATGTTTATCTGGCAATTCCAAGGCATGAGGCTTCACTTCTAGTCACCTTGTCACGTGTCTGCCGCCAGGAATCATGTAGGAATGATTGCAATCGCTTCGCTTAAACCTGGGTCCTTTTCCTTTCCTCTGTTCCTTCTTTGCCAAAAGTACCTGCTTTGCCTGAGTGGCTTTGAGGGCTTGATAAGCCTTCCTCTTTTTCAGGAGATTTTCTGGAACCAAAGGGATTTTTCTTTGCTCTTGCTCTGCCATCTTTCCAGTGTAGCAGCTACTCTGAATTCACTTTCTGACATGCTGAGTTTGAGGTGCCCATGGGCCATTCTGCTGGAGATAGCTGGTCATCAGTTGCATATATGAGACCAGTACCTTACTTGCCTCATGTGCAACATTTTAAGGGAGAACAGAAACCCTCAGTAATTGAGATAAATGCTATTTTGGTGCAACATTTAAAAAATCAACATCAGGCCAGGCACGGTGGCTCATGCCTGAAATCCCAGCACTTCGGGAGGCTGAGGTAGGGATCACAAGGTCAGGAGTTTGAGACCAGCCTGGCCAATATGGTGAAACCCCATCTCTACTAAAAATACAAAATTTGCCAGGCAGGGTGGCAGGCACCTGTAGTTCCAGCTACTCAGGAGGTTGAGGAGGAGAATTGCTTGAACTGGGAAGGTGGAGGCTGAAATAAGGACAAGAACTTTACTGATTTTTTTTTAACTGATTACTGTTTTTTTTCCATTTGCCTCATGCTGTAATATGGCTTGCCACAAACAGTCTAGAACTTGTAGAGATATTGAGACTGAGTCAGGTTTACATTATGGAGCTGTAAACTTGATAATCAGACATAGAGATGGTAGTCAATCTGGATTCGGTGGTATGCATCTGTAGTTCCAGCTACTCAGGAGGCTGAGGCAGGAGGATTGCCTGAGCCCAGGAGTTCAAGACCGGTCTGGGCCGTGGTGAAACCTTGTCTCTACGAAAAATAGAAAACAATTAGCTGGGTGTGGTGGGGTGTGCCTATAGTCCCAGCTACTTGGGAGGCAGAGGTGGGAGGATTGCTTGAGCCCAGGAGGCAGAGGCTGCAGTGAGCCAAGATTGTGCCACTGCACTCCAGCTTGGGTGACAGAGTAAGACACTGTCTCAAAACAAAAAAAGCCCAACCAAACAAACAAAAAGATAGTAGTCAAAGCCCCATGAGATATGGGATGAGATTACCAGGAGAGAGAGAGAGAGAGAGAGAGAGAGAGAGAGAGAGAGAGAGAGAGAGAGAGAGTGTGTGTGTGTGTGTGTGTGTGTGTGTGTGTGTGTGTGTGTGTGTGTGTAGAGGGGCGAGAAAAAGATAGGAACTCTGGGGAATACCATCATCAATTTGACCTGTCAAGAAGGAAGAACCTGTGAAGGAGTATTAGAGAAGAGAGAGGAGTAAGGGGGAGTATTCCATAGGGCAGGAGTTTCAAGAGGCATTACGGAATCCTCTGAATCAAATGCCATGGAGATGTTGAGGAAGCTGAACAGAAAATAGGTAACAGATTTTGCATTTTCGATGGAGGGAGTAGAGCAGAAGGTGAAGAAGTCATTATAATGTTGATATACAAATCTTTTAAGATACTGATAGGGTCGTGATTGGAGGGGGAAGTATTGCCAAAGAAGATAAAAGCTGGGACATAGCCGTCTCTGGGACTTTCTCCAACCTGTAGAATTCTCTCCCTTATATTTTCTTCAATTTGATCCTCAGAAGCAGAAGCCACACTGCCGGGGAATGGCTCCTAATGGCTTACCAAATCACATCATGGCTCCTGTTTGGAAGTGCCTCCATCTCACTAAGGACTTGTGAGACTTGGGGACTGGGAACTGGGGGCTGGGGATAAAGGGGTGGTAGGAGAGTGCAAGGACGGTATTGAAGTGGGGCCGTGGGAGAGAGAAGCACTCGTGGGTGGAATACCGTGATGACATTCGTTACTAAAAGGCAATGCTGCAGAGGCAGGAGCTCTAGAAATCTTTAATTAAAGTGAAATAAAATAAAAAGCTCCATTTCTCAGCTCCAGTAGCCGCATTTTAGGTGCCCAGGAGCTAATTGCAGGTAGCAGCTGGCATATTGGGCAGCACAAATAATAGATCATTTTCATCCCCACAGAAAGTTTTATTGGACTGTGCTGCTCTAGAATCCCTCTCCTTCATTAACGCTTCTTCTGTTTCTCCAGCCGAGAGCAGAAGCATTCATACTGGGAGTTTGCTGAATGGATTCCTTTAGCCTGGAAGTGGCATTTGTTATCTGAGCTGTAAGTTGAAGCAACATCTCTGAAGCCTAGGAAGGGTGACACCACTGGAGATGAAAGGGTGACAGAGGACTCTGGATCTATAATGGGAATCCTGGGATGGATGAAACACTTCCAAATTTAGATTGTTACCTTTGCCTTCTTCCAGTGAGGCTGCTCCATACCTGCCCCAGGAGGAAAAGTCTCCATTGTTTTCTGTACAACGTGAAGGGCTACCTGAAGATGGCACTCTCTACCGAATAAACAGGTGAAGATTGCACATCTGCCCTTTTTTCTGATTCTAGGAGCCAGAAACAGGAAAAATGAGTGTTGAAAGAGATGACAGATAAGTCCTCTCCTTTCCCTGATGCTGGTTCAGTTGGTCCCAAGAATAGGAGTCCTGGCTAGAGCCGGTCAGCCCTCTCTAACTTGTAGTGTTCATCACTGCTGGCAGGCTGAGGGAAGCTAAAGAGATTTAGGGGCCAAAGCAGTTCACAAGGTTACATCTACTCAGAGAGACCTGGATAGACCAGCCTTAGAGAAAATACTATAGTATTGCAGAATGAACATCTCTGAAGATGAGCTGGAGCTAGACAGACTTTGGAGGCTGGTCGTGGTGGCCCATGCCTGTAATCCCAGCACTTTGGGAAGCCAGAGAGGGAGAATTACTTGATCCCAGTAGTTTGAGACCAGCCTAGGCAACATAGCAAGACCTCCATCTCTACAAAAAAATTTAAAAATTAGTGGGGTATGGTGGCGTGTGCCCGCAGTCCCAGCTACTCCAAAGGTGGGATGATCACTTGAGCCTGGGAGGTCAAGGCTGCAGTGAACTGTTGACCATGCCACTGCACTCCATCCTTGGTGACAGTGAGACCCTGTCTCAAATAATATAAGACAGACTTTGGGAAGGAAAGGAGGAAGATACAAGTGGTAGCCAAGGACTGTTTTCACTTGTAAATGGTTCTTGCTTGAGCTAGTTCATACTGGCTCTGGGTGGAGCTCCCATTCAGCCCTCATTACCTTTTATTAACTCCTTTCTTCATCCCATCTTTGATTTTTCTCTAGATTTAGTTCGATCACAGCACATCCAGAGCGCTGGGATGTGTCCTTCTTCACGGGGGGACCGCTCTGGGCTCTGGATTGGTGCCCAGTGCCAGAGGGGGCAGGAGCCTCGCAATATGTGGCTCTTTTCTCCAGCCCTGACATGAATGAGACACACCCACTGAGCCAGCTTCATTCGGGTCCTGGGCTGCTCCAGCTCTGGGGCCTTGGGACCTTGCAGCAAGAAAGCTGGTGAGGTGGGGTTGGACACTGCCATGGGAGGGTGGTTGAGGAGAGCAGGATGGGGTCTGGACAGGATAGAGGGAAGGGGAGCTTACCTCTGGCAGCCCTAGGCCCCTTCGTCCTACCCACCATCCCCACATGCTCTCTCTCTCCAGTCCTGGCAACAGGGCCCATTTTGTCTATGGGATTGCTTGTGACAACGGCTGCATCTGGGACCTCAAGTTCTGCCCTAGTGGAGCATGGGAACTTCCAGGCACCCCTCGGAAGGTACTTCCCAGTCAACTGTGGGATGGCCCTAGGGCTCAAAGCCAGGACAAAGAGGCTCTGGGAATTCTTAGAGTTGAAGGAAGGAAGGTTGGAGTGTGGTGGATGGAGTTTTTCCAGCAACTCTGTACATATTTTCAGGGCCTAGAACCTGAGAGGTTTTCTGTGAGTCAGCTGAAGGCAGCAAGCCTCAGCACATCTTTCACCCTCTAGGCTCCTCTCCTGCCCCGGTTGGGTCTCTTGGCTCTGGCCTGTTCAGACGGGAAAGTACTACTGTTCAGTCTACCCCATCCAGAGGCTCTGTTGGCTCAGCAGCCCCCAGGTGAGTAGCACAGCAAGGAGAACAGGGCTGCTGTAGTGGTGGCCAGAGCATAGCAGGGCCTGTATATCTCCCTGGAAACATCTCTGGGCCAGTCTCTCGCACAAAGCTTTATTCAGCCACACACAGACCCTGCATTATAACTCACATTTGTTCTCGAGCCGTCTGTCTTTGTAGTGTTACATTTCCTTTTCTCTCCCATCTTCCCTCTTCTGTACTCTCAGGACTTTCCCCCTCTTGCTGCCACAGGTAACTGGCTGCTGAGGGCTCAGACTGATGGATAGGGCCCATCTCCCCTGCCATACTCTTGTTCCCCCAATCCTGTCCTTAGTCTCTGCTGCCTCACCACCACACAAACACAGTCTCTTGTTCTGAAGAGAAGGGATAGAATTGAGAGCCGAAAATGAGCAAGAGGAGGAAGGAGTCAGGAAAAGGCAGCTTCTATATGTTGAATTTATTTGTTTTTCATTAGTACTGAGTGTTTAAAGAAGAGGGCACCCAAGTTGGAGCCCTGGGAAGTCCCATATTTGGTGGTGTGGTGGTGGAGTGGGTTGAGGAGTTAATAGGAGGTCAGAAAGTGAAGACAATAAATATAGACAATTCTTTCAAGAAGTTTGGCCATGGGGCTAGGCATGGTGGCTCATGCCTATAATTCCAGCACTTTGCGAGGCCTAGGTAGAAAGATTGCTTGAGCCTAGGAGTTCAAGACCAGCTGGGGCAATATAATGAGATGTCATCTCTACAAAAAAGTTTTAAAAGTAGCCAAGCATGAGGCCGGGCGTGGTGGCTCACGCCTGTAATCCCAGCACTTTGGGAGGCTGAGGTGGGCGGATCACCTGAGGTTGGGAGTTCGAGACCAGCCTGACCAACATGGAGGAAACTCCGTCTCTAGTAAAAATGCAAAATTAGCCGGGTGTCGTTTCGGGCTCCTGTAATCCCAGCTACTCGGGAGGCTGAGGCAGGAGAATCACTTGATCCTGGGAGGCAGAGGTTGTGGTGAGCCAAGATCATGCCATTGCACTTCAGCCTGGGCAACAAGAGTGAAACTCTTATCTCAAAAAATGCCGAGCATGGTGGTGCATGGCATTGTGCATTGTGTCACTGCACTCCAGCCTGGGCAGCCTAGCAATACCCTGTCTCAAAAAAAAAAAAAAAAAGAAAAATTTGGCTGTGAAGGGGAACCAATAATTGAGGGTGGTGGATTGACTGAGTGTGGTCAGTAAAGGAAGATTTTGTCCATTTATTTGGGTAGGAGACAGCAGGGCATGTTCACATGGCAGTATGAGAGTGACCTCGACTAGGGAGGAAGCAAGTGGATGACACAGGAGAAAGGATAGCAGAATGAGCAGTGTTCTGGAAAAGGTGCTAGAGGATAGGAAGAGAGTAGAGTGAAGGGATTGCTATTCTGATAGGAAGAGGGATACTACCAGGTGTAACAGAAGGAAAGAAGATGGGAGCAGATAGAGGTAGGTTCATAAATTTGGTGATGGAAAGATAAGGACTTCCTCAACAGAGCATAAGAGAAGGTCATTATTCAAAGGATTGGTTGCTGATTTAAGAGCAATGCCTGTGTCCACAGAGGAGGTCTACAGGGTAAAAAAAAAAAAAAAAGCAAAGCCTGGCTAGGCATGGTGGCTCACACTTATGATCCCAGCACTTTGGGAGGCTGAGGCAGGAGGATTGCCTGAGCCTAGGAATTGGAGGCTGCAGTGATGTATGATTGTGCCACTGCACTCCAGCCTGGGTGACGGAGTAAGACCTGCTGAGTCCTTGGGATCCATAGGAAAAAGTTGCTGCTTTTTTCTCTTCACAGATGCAGTGAAGCCTGCCATATATAAGGTGAGTGAGGAACCTGCTACCTTAGCTGAGGCTCTGTCTTCTTAGAGCCTCACTTTGCTGATTACGCAGAGTCTCCTTATACTTCTGAAAAATACCCTCATCCTGCTGGATTAAACATTGATTTGAGCTTTCATTTCAAACAGTGTAGGTATCCCTAACCCTAGTCCCATCTCTTCTTTCCCTGCAGGTACAATGTGTGGCAACCCTGCAGGTGGGGTCTATGCAAGCTACAGACCCCTCTGAGTGTGGTCAGTGCCTTAGCCTGGCCTGGATGCCTACCAGGCCCCACCAACACCTGGCTGCTGGATACTATAATGGTAAAAAAACAAAAACAAATAAGGAACTATTGCTCTTTTAATTTTTTATATATGCCTTTTTTTTGGTTGTTTCTTTTGTGGTTCAGTACTGGACATATACTTAGAAATAAGCAATGTAAAAAAAAAAAATTCCAAAGAAAAGAAGTCACTAAACTATTTCTACTCAGGAAAAAATTAAGAGTAGATAGATGCTGGGCCAGGTGTGGTGGCTCACACCCGTAGCACTTTGGGAAGCTGAGGTGGGCAGATCACTTGAGGTCAGGAGTTTGAAACCAGCCTGGCCAACATGGTGAAACCTTGTCTCTACCAAAAAATACAAAAATTAGCTTGGCGTGGTACGCACACCTGTAGTCCCAGCTACTTGGGAGGCTGAGGCATGAGGACCCAGGAAACAGAGGTTGCAGTGAGCCAAGATCACACCACTGCACTCCAGCCTGGGCAACAGAGTGAGATCCTGTCTCAAAAAAAAAAAAAAAAAAGAAGTATAGATGCTGGCCAGGTATGGTGGCTGATGCCTGTAATCCCAGTACTTTGGGTGGCCAAGATGGGAGGGAATTGCTTGAGGCTGGGAGTTCAAAACCAGCTGGACAACCTAGTTGAGACCTCATCATTAAAAATAATAAATTTCTTTTCTTTTTTTTCACTATATTGTTTCCAGCTTAGAAAAAATTTTAAAAAGTGAAGATGAACATCATTTCATGCAGTTCTTTATGTATGTATAAAGATAAAAAGATCAGAGAAAAGAAAGAGTTTTATAAAAATGGGATTGGCCAGGCATGGTGGCTCCCACCTGTAATCCCAGCACTTTGGGAGGCTGAGGCAGGAGGGTCACTTGAGCCCAGGCGAGCATACTGTGTAAGGTATTCTCTCTTTTTTTTTTTTTTGGAGACAGAGTCTTGCTCCATCACCAGGTGCCAGGCTGAAGTGCAGTGGCACAATCATGGCTCACTGCAACCTCCGCCTCCTGGGTTCAAGCCTGCCTCAGCCTCCCGAGTAGCTGGGACTACAGGTGCACACCACCACGCCCAGCTAATTTTTGTATTTTTAGTAGAGACGGGGTTTCACCATGTTGGCCAGGATGGTCTCGATCTCTTGACCTTGTGATCCACCCGCCTCAGCCTCCTAAATGATCGGGTTACAGGTGTGAGCTACCGTGCCTAGCCTAGACTGTTATTTTTAAATGATAGTGTCCTTTTTAGATCTAAGTAGACTTTCTGCTAGGAAGATAAGGAAATAAAGCACTGATACAGACCTTTTTATCATGCCTTTCTCCATGTTCTTTTTTTGGTGGTATTATTACATTGTCAGGGTACGTGATACTTGATGCTGTTCTGTTATCTTAATTCCTAAACTTACATATTGATCGAGTGCCTCTACCAGTTCATTTATCTCAGTGTCCCCTCCATTGCTGAATTATTTATATTGCATGGCTATAATTCACCATCAACAAATTTTTTTCAAGAAAGGTTCATAGGTGCTGCATTCATTCCCTGAGTGGCTCAGCCTTTTTAGTGGCTGAGACTACAGGCACGCGCCACCACATCCAGCTAATTTTTTTTTTTTTGAGACAGGGTCTCCCCCTCTGTGACCCAGGCTGGAGTACAATGGCATGATCTTGGCTCACTCTAACCTCCACCTCCCGAGTTTAAGCGATTGTCCTGTCTCAGCCTCCTGGAGTAGCTGGAATTACAGGCACATGCCACCAAAGGCCAGCTAATTTTTGTATTTTTAGTAGAGACAGGGTTTCACCATATTGATCAGGCTGATCTCGAACTCCCAACCTCAGGTGATGTGCCCACCTCGGCCTCCCAAAGTGTTGGGATTATAGGCGTGAGCCACCGCACCCAGCCTTATTTTATTTTTTTAGAGATGGGGTCTTACTATCTTGCCCAGGCTGGTCTCAAACTCTTGGGCCAAAGTTCCTCCTGCCTTTACCTCTCAAAGTGCTAGGATTATAGGCATGAGCCGCTGCACCTAGCAACATTGTATTCTTTTTGACTTCTTGCGTGTTCTCTTTGTTTTGGGGCAAAGTTAGCAAACATTTTCTGTGAAGGTCCAGATAGTGAATAATTTTAGGCTTTGTTGGCTGTTTGGCCATTGTTGGAACTACTTAAGTCTCCCATTATATTGAAGCAACTATAGACAGAATGGGTGTAGCTGTGTTCCAGAAAAACAGGTAGCAACCTGTATTTGGGTTATAGGCTGTAGTTTGCCAACCTTTGTTCTAGCGGTTTTGTTTGTTTTGAGATGGAGACTTGCTCTTGCCACCAGGCTGGAGTGCAATAGCGCAGTCTCGTCTCACTGCAATCTCCATCTCCCGGGTTCAAGTGATTCTCCTGCCTCAGCCTCCTGAGTAGCTGGCATTACAGGCACCCTCCACCATGTCCAGGCAATTTTTTGTATTTTTAGTAGAGAAGGGGTTTCACCATGTCGACCAGACTGGTCTCGAACTCCCGACCTCAGGTGATTCACCTGCCTCGGCCTCCCAAAGTGCTGAGATTACAGGCATAAGCCACCGCTCCTGGCCTATGCTTAAAAGTCCTTTAACTTTTATTTATAGGGAGTAGAGAGAGGTGCATTCTATTCTCTGCAGTAGGTGTATTCACCCTATCATTTTTCAACTGTGGATTCCAGACAAAGCTATTGCCATTTTATTGATTAGAATTGGGGTTAAAATATCAGGTTGAGTCTTTAAACCCTGGAGGGAGTGTTGGATAGCTAATCAGGATCCATACATCCTTTCATAGTGGTTTGGATCTAAGGGTAGAAGACAAAGGTCCTAGGAACCCAGAAAAAGAAATTAGAGCAAGGAAAAGAGAACTTGCTTTTAATACCTACATGTTGTGTCCCTACTTCAGGCATGGTGGTTTTCTGGAACCTTCCCACTAACTCACCCCTGCAGCGGATACGGCTCTCCGATGGCTCCTTAAAGCTCTACCCCTTCCAGTGTTTCCTAGCCCATGACCAGGCTGTGCGTACCCTTCAATGGTGCAAAGCTAACAGGTATAGAATAGGTCTCTGGAGGGGAAAGGTGAATATTGGGACAGGCTGACTCTTCCAGATTTATTCAGATTTGACCTTTTCCCATCTTTTCACAGCCATTTCCTTGTCTCTGCGGGGAGTGACCGGAAAATCAAATTCTGGGACTTACGACGACCTTATGAACCCATAAATTCTATCAAGCGCTTCTTGAGTACAGAGCTGGCCTGGCTGCTCCCCTACAATGGCGTCACTGTGGCTCAGGACAACTGCTATGCCTCGTACGGCAAGATGGAGATAGGACCTCTGGGGACAGGCCCTAAGGGTTGGGGTGCAAAGCATGCCAGATTGTTGTGGGGAGAGGTAGAGAGTTGGTTCACTGAGGTGGTTTAAATTCTGGAAGAGGTTAAGGAGAAGAAATGAATCTAAAGAAAAGGAAGGTTTAAATTTATTTCTCTTTTAACAGTTATGGACTCTGTGGGATTCATTATATTGATGCTGGTTACTTTGGTTTCAAAGCCTACTTCACTGCTCCTCGCAAAGGCACTGTTTGGGTGAGCCCCTCTTTCTTCATTACACAGGAAAACAGTTCATTTATGCACTATTAGTGGTCAGGAAGAGGCAGTAGTTTTGGATAGAAGGAGAAGATAGGTGTGTGGTATCTCTTATCAGGGCTGTGGGTTATGATAAACGTGTGTGTGTGTGTGTGTGTGTGTGTATGTATGTGTGTGTCAGACTGGGTTATGATAAACGTGTGTGTGTGTGTGTCAGACTGCAGTTGTTACCAGTTCATAGCTCTGAATGAATGAATGAAAGAATGAATGAATGAAATCTGTCTGTTTCTATTAGAGTCTTTCAGGATCTGACTGGCTTGGGACCATAGCTGCAGGAGATATATCTGGGGAGCTCATTGCTGCTATATTGCCAGATATGGCACTGAATCCAATAAATGTCAAGCGACCTGTAGAGCGAAGATTTGTACGTATATGAACACCTAACTATGAACACCTAACAGCAGCTGTTGGATCCTATAACCCACACGCCCTCCCAATTTCTGGTAGAGTACAAATTAATGCCAGGTCTCCCAGCCCTGATATTATCCCAGAAAGTCTTAGCACAGAGTTGTGTATAATCTTCCCTACCCTACTGCATCTGAGCATATATTTCTTCCCTACCCTACTGCATCTGAGCATACTTTCTTCCATCTTTAAGCCTTTCCTGCTCAAACCAGTTTCCTCTCTCTGCTTTTATTCTGTCTTTAGTATTATAGACCCTAATTTCATGGTCTCCTTTCAGCCTATATATAAAGCAGATCTGATACCATATCAGGACAGTCCTGAAGGTCCAGACCATTCTTCTGCTTCATCTGGGGTCCCCAACCCTCCCAAGGCTCGAACTTATACTGAAACTGTCAACCATCACTACTTGCTCTTTCAAGACACAGATTTGGTAAGTTGAGGCCAGGAGAATGGGTGTGATATTAGAAAAGGTAGAAAACTTTAGTCTTTGTTTTGTATAGTATGCAATCCTGAGTTCAGCACAAAGATGTAAAACTAAGGAGCTTCAGCTGGGCTTGGTGGCTCACATCTGTAATCCCAATTTTGGGAGGCTAAGGTGGGAGGATCACAAAGTCAAGAGATGGAGACCATCCTGGCCAGCATGGTAAAACTCCATCTCTACTAAAAATATAAAAAGTAGCTGGGTCTGGTGGTATGCGCCTGTAGTCCCAGCTACTCAGGAGACTGAGGCAGGATAATTGCTTGAACTCAGGAGGCGGAGGTTGCAGTGAGCCAAGATCGCGCCACTGCACTCCAGCCTGGTGACAGAGCAAGACTCTGTCTCAAAAACAAACAAACAAACAAACAAAAAAACTGGCCAGGTGCAGTGGCTTACACTTGTAATCCTGTAATCCCAGCACTTTGGGAGGCCAAGGCGGGCAGATCACCTGAGGTTGGGAGTTTGAGACTAGCCTGACCAACATGGAGAAACCCCGTCTCCACTAAAAATACAAAAATAGCTGGGCGTGGTGGCGCAGACCTGTAATCCCAGCTATACTCGGCAGGCTGAGGCAGGAGAATCGCTTGAACCCGGAAGTGGAGGTTGCAGCGAGCTGAGATCGCGCCATTACATTCCAGCCTGGGCAACAAGAGTGAAACTCCATCTCAAAAAAAAAAAAAAAAAACTAAGGAGCCTCTCACTCTCTCCTGTTGCATTTCCCTTCCCCAGGGTTCATTCCATGATCTGCTCCGGAGAGAACCAATGCTGCGCATGCAGGAGGGAGAGGGGCATTCTCAACTCTGCCTGGACAGGCTGCAGCTGGAGGCCATTCATAAGGTAATCTCTCATCCTTGCCACCCTCCCCTCATTTCCCCCCAGTTCTCTGGGCCTGGGGCTGACGAAATGGGAAATGAAAAGGTTACACAGATGATAGCCTCCTCCTCCTCCAGAGCATGACAGAAGTACTTCATTCACTGGCTTCCCATTCTTACCTCTCTCGGTTGTGGCTAATTTTTTTTTTTCTCATATAGCTAGGAGTCATCCTCAAGCACCGCTCATGAGCATCTCTGTTTTGTGTTCCCTTCACAGGTACGTTTCAGCCCAAACCTGGACTCCTATGGATGGCTGGTATCTGGGGGGCAGTCAGGGCTGGTTCGAATCCATTTTGTCCGTGGACTTGCCTCCCCACTGGGCCACCGTATGCAGCTTGAAAGTCGAGCCCACTTCA
>CAUYLG010040874.1:0-96743 GCA_963573385.1 Cacajao melanocephalus
GACAGCTCTGGGAGTGAATCCTGGGCTGAGAGTCATGAGTCCTCTTTCAGGGTTCAGCTGCTCAGCTGGGGCTGAAACCAAAAGAAGGTCATCAGCTCCCAGTCAGACTCCCTCTGTCTTGCTTCCTCCCTCCTCCTCCCTCCTTCTCCACCTCTCCTTCCTCCATCTCTCCCTCTTCCTCCTCCCTCCTTCCCCATCTCTTTTTCCTCCCTCCTTCCCCATCTCTTTCTCCTCCTCCCTCTCCTCCTTGGGCTCCCTCCCTTCTCCCTCGATCTTTAGAAGAATCCTCGGAGATGGACAGAACAGTAGCAGTTATCTCCATTTGAAAGATGGGGAATGTGAGGCCCAGGGAGGGCCTGGGGCTTACCAGGGCCACTTTCCCTGCTCCCTTCCTCCCACCAAATCACATCCTGCACCGGAAACTGTGTACACGTGGACCTGGGGCCCTCCCAAGTGGAGCTGCTTGTCCTAGAATTGCCATCAACATTTATAAACAATGTGGTCCATCTCAGGGCAGAGCCTCCTCCTTTGGTAATAAACCCTGCCACAGTGAGGGCCTGACCCTTTGCAGGCCATTGCTGTCCTCAGGCCTGACTCTGCCCTCTGGCCACAGAGCTGGGGGAAGGTGCAGGAAGGACCACCTCCCCACTTCCCTCTGGTCACAGCCAGTGCACTTGACAAGTATGTCCTCAAGGACAAAGTGAGGCCCCAGGGAAGCTCAGGGGAGGGTGGGGGGCTGAGACCTACAGAAATCCCCATAGCCAAAGTGATGGGGACGAGGGTGAGGTGCTGGTTTGAGACACAGCCTGAGCAGGGACTCACAGAGCCAAGAACAGAGCAGAGCAGGCGTGGCAGGCAGTGTTAGGCCCAGCCCTGGAGCTGGGAGGGTCCCTGGATGATGGCCCCCCTCCTGGAGACCACTTCTCTTGTCTGTCTCAGTTGGCCTGGGCTCTGTCCCCTGCTGACCAGCACCCTCCACACACTGCTTGACACTCATAGTGGGAGGTGTTCAGCCTTGGGCTCCGTGGCTGCCCTATGCTAGGGGCAGCAAGAGGGATGTGGCAATCAAGGACCTGGGGGCTTTCTGTGCAGGCACTGAGGCCTGGCTCCCTGGGGCTCTGGACCAACGTCCAGGCATCTCATCTCAAACCCGGATGCATCCTTTTTGACCGGGCACCACTCCAAGCAGCCTGTGCGTCCATTAGTTCTGGCCACAGGTCATTCTTGATGAAAGGTTGTGGGTGGCTGCAGCCTTTGCTTCTCTCTGTGCCATCCAGAGATGGTAGTGACCACTGTGGCAAGGGCAGGGTGGCCTGCACAGCGCTGCCCCTCCCCTGGGAAGGCCCTGGTGTCCTGCAGGTCCACATGGGCTGGGTTCAGGCGTTTTTCCCTCAGGAAGGCTGCCCTCACCGTCCCCACCAGGAGACATGGGAGGTCTTGGTTCCAAGCTAAGCCCCCTGCAGTTGTAGAGGGCCACTCTGGTGGGGAAGGAATGCTCCTGGGTTCTGCTGGCAAGGCCTGCTTGGCACACTATGGCACTGGATGGAAAGAGGAGAGACCAGGGGAACTCCCCCTGCAAAACACCACATATGCCTTGCTTCTCTGGACCTCAGTTTCCCCAATCCTGAAACAAGAGACTCGGGGGCAGGCACCAGGAAGACTTTAAGTTTGGGCCTTGGACCTTCCCAAGTGCAGATGCTGCCTAGGGCTGAAAGTGTGTGAAGGGAGAGGGGTGTGGGAAGCCGGGATACACCCAGGGACTGAGCCTGCTCCAGCAGGCACACACAGGGCTTACTGCACCCACGTGTGGCCACTGAGGGCTCCCTGGCTTAGGGTAGCCCCTCACCTCTCTAGCCTGGCCCCTGCCCCTCAGGCCCCCAGCACCCCTGGGCCCAACCCTGGTCCTGTGCCTCCCCATCCCCATCGCAGGCCCAACTCTTCCTCCCTGCAAGTCCTGCCCCACACCTCTGTGAGCCTCTGCTTCAGTGAGGATGGGTCCTCAGCAGTGACAGAGGAGATGGAGATGTGGCAAGAGTTCCTTGGCAGGTGCCAGGGGGTGTCACTTCATGGCAGCTTTGGCTTGGGCTCGGTTCCTTGGGTAGGGGAGTTGGGGGGAGGGGCTGCCTTTGGATCCATTGCCAGTGATACTAACTCCTCCAGAATGGCACCTCCCCCAACCCGCTTGCAGTATCCCCAGGAGACCTGGGTGGGCAGCCACCATCCCTCCTTTGGAAGAACCACTGTCATCTGAAGGTGGTCAGGAAGCGGGAGGATGACACCGAGTGGTCAGTACAGACCCTATGGGCAGCCACATACCTAAGGCCTTGCTGCCATAGCACTGAGCGGGGCCAGATTCCTGCAGTTTATTTTTGTTTGGATCCCTAAGCATCAGTACTGTAAACAGCAGCTAGCCCTGCCTGGGTTCTGTCATGTGCCCAGGTTCATGCCCGATGGCACTGAGCCCCCTCCCAATAGGTGAGGAAACAGGCTCAGCTGAGAAGGCTGGCCAGATTTGCACAGCAGGACTGACATCCATTTCTGTCTATCTCAAAGTCAGGAGTTCATCCACCTTACCGCTTGGCCTGACCCCCAGTCTCTTAGGATTGGGGAAACTGAGGCCCAGAGAAAAGAGGTGTTTGCGGTGTCTTGAAAGAAGAGACCCCCTCCGTTTCTTTCCATCCAGTGCCATACTGTGCCAGGCAGACCATGCCTGCAGAACCCAGGAGTGTCCCCTCCCCATCAAAGTGGCCTTCTGCAACTGCAGGGGGCTCAACTTGGAACCCGGACGCCAAACCCAGCACAAGTGTGGTGCCAGCACCTTGCCTGCCTCTCCCCTCACCCTCAGACTGTCCATGCCTGGGATACCACACAGGGAGGGTTACTGCCAGCCTCCCCACGCCATGCACATTTGGGTTTATGTACGCCCCAAAGTGCCATTCAAGCTGGTGGCCCCACCACACTTTCCATCCTGGCCACCAGGCTGTGACGCCATAAGGGCACTGTGTTCCCAGGTCTGTGTCCCCAGTTCCTAGCATGAGAGGCCCAGTTAGGTATCTGGGAGATGCCTGTTCTCTGGGACTTCCTCTGCTGCTGGTAAATGACAGGCCAGCTCCTTCCTTCACTCTAGCAGCTGTGGGAAGTCCAGGGATGACACAGCACCATGGGGCCATGGGGCATTCCGCTTGCCACTCCAGGCCAGGCTTCACATCACTTACAGACTCACTCTCTATTCTGCATTCTGTCCTATTTGTTCAGAGATTTTGGTTTACAAAGTGTCTTCCAGTCCATCGTCTCAGGAGATTCCCAAGATGACTCTGAAACACACATGGCAGGTGTCCTCATCTTGATTTTACAGGTGGGAAAATAGTCTGGCCATGTTTAAAGCACAGTGTGATCAGTCACAGGAGATCTGAGTCCAGAATGCAGCTTGCAGATGGCCAGTCTGGGCACCCTCTGACATGTGCTGTCCTCTCTCTATCCCGCCTGAGTCACGTTGGGTTGGACTGGCCATGAGTCACGGCCGAGTGTGGCTCCTGCATGTCTGCCAAGGGTGGGGGTGGAGACCCACGTGCTGCAGAGGACCATGGGAGGAAATGCCACTGCTGGTTGTGTTTCCCATCAGCAGTGGGAATGTGGCTGGGGCCCGGCAAGGTTAAGTGGATGGTGAATGGGCTGCAGGGTCAGCAGCTGGACTCCAAACCCTGTTCCCTTCACCCTAGCTTGGGGATTTTGCCTCTTGAAGGCCCTACTTTCTCATCTTTAAAATGGAAATCATGATACCCACAGGGCATGCCATCCCCCCCACCCACTGGGCATCTGGCAAGGGGGGATGAGGAGGATGCTGAGGATGCTGGAATGTGCTGAGCTTGCCAAGCTGGAGAGGGTTGCACAGGAAAGGAACTGAGAGGCCTGTGGGTGAGGTCTGGGTAGGAGGTCTGCAGGAGCACGACAGAGGATGGAAGGCAACTGAAGGGGCTGAAGGTGGCCGTGAAGGGCACGATGCATCTCAAGGGTGCATTTAGGAGGCTTGTTTGCATGAGTGGTGGCATAATGGCCCTCCTCTGTCTACCCTGAAAGCCTCCGAAAATCAGTCTCATTTTTCAAAGCATTTGGATTTGGATTTGTGGTTTTTCCTGGATGTGACAATAATTGATCAATTTTTGCGGGGTGGAGGGTGTCTTTTTAATTTTTGTTTTTGCATCTAAGAGAGCATTTGTGCAGTGGCTCATGCCTGTAATCCCAATGCTGGCCGGATGGGGTGGTGTGTGCCTGTAATCCCAGCAACTTGGGAGGCTGAGGCAGGAGAATCACTTGAACCCGGAGGCAGAGGTTGCAGTGAGCCAAGATCACGCCACTGCACTCCAGCCTGAGCAACAGAGCGAGACTCTGTCTCAAAACAAACAAACAAAAACCCCTACAGCTCCAACATGATCCTTGACTCCATGTCCTGGATCCTGGTACAAGGGGTGGCATTCCAAGGCCTTGGGTAGTCCTGCCCCTGTGGCTGCTGTCATGGGTTGGGGTGGAGTGCCTGCAGCTTTTCCAGGGGTAGTGTGCAGATGCTGGTGGGTCTACCATCCCCGGGTTTGGAGGGTGCAGTGCCCTTCCCACAGCTCCAGTAGGCAGTGTCCCAGTGTGAACTCTGTGTGGGCCTCCAACCACACGTTTCTCCTCCATACTGCCCTAGTAGAGGTTCTCTGTGGGGGCTCTGCCCTTGCAGCAGGCTTCTGCCTGGGTGCTCAGGCTTTCTCATACATCCTCTGAAATCTAGGTGGAAGCTGCTAAGCCTCCTTTATTCTTGCATTCTGTGTGCCCACAGGTTTAACACCATGTGGAAGCCACCAAGGCTTATGGCTTGTATCCCAGAGTGGTGGCCCAAGCTATACCTGGGGCCTTTGAGCTGCAGCTGGAGCTGGAGCAGCTGGCATGTGGGGAGCAGTGTCCATAGGCTGAGGAGGGCTGCAGTATCCTTGGCCTGGCCCCTGAAACCATTCTTTCTTTCCTCCTAGGCCTCTGGGCCTGTAATGTGAAGGGTTGTCTCCAACTTCTCCGAAACGCCTTTGAGGCCTTCGTCCCATTGTTTTGGTTGTTACCACTTGCCTCCCTTTTAATTATGCAAATCTTTCCAGCTAGTGGTTGCTCCCCAGCCTGCTTGGATTCTTTCCCTGCCATATGGCCAGGCTGCAACTTTTCCAATCTTTCATGCTGT
This sequence comes from Cacajao melanocephalus, assembly GCA_963573385.1. NCBI lineage: Eukaryota > Metazoa > Chordata > Mammalia > Primates > Pitheciidae > Cacajao > Cacajao melanocephalus. Next base: position 5,210 of record CAUYLG010040874.1, read on the forward strand.
TTCCCTTTTAAATATGAGTTCCAACTTTAAGTCATTCCTTTGCTTCAGTATCTGGTCATTGGCTGTGACAAGCAGGCAGGCCACCTCTTGAATGCTTTGCTACTTAGAAATTTCCTCTGCCAGATACCCTAGGTCATTACTTTTAAGGCATCTTTACAGCAACGCCCCGCTGCTTGGTACCAGTTTTGTGTTAGGCTATTTTTGCGTTGCTTATGAAGGAATACCTGAGGATGGGTAATTTATAAAGAAAAGAGGTTTAATTGGCTCGCGGTTGTACAGGATGTACAGGAAGTGCAGCATCTGCTAGGTTTCTGGTGAGGTCTCAGGGAGCTTTTACTTATGCTGGAAAGAGAAGTGGGCACAGGCATGTCACATGGTGAGAGCAGGAGCAAGAGCGCTGTATTTCTTTTTTAAATATGTTCTTTAATTAGCTTACAATAAACTTTAAAAACACATAATTGGTTCAGTGCCTGGTGACAGACCGAGACTCTGCCTCAAAACACAAAAAACATACTTGGTTTAAAAAAGTCATACCCATTTCCTACTGGGGTTTTTTACTTCCTTATTTGTAAAATTCCCATCATCTATTAGCCCTTTGTCAGACATAGCACATATATTTTGTCCAGTTAAAAATTTATTTTGACAAACAAGTGAACATTTTAGGTTGCCAAATCTACCAGTTTCTCTCAACATGGCCTCTGGTGTTGTAGTGGATATTGGGATTATTCCTGGTATCCATTCTAACCCTCCCTTCTTGGGCAACAGCCCAAAATTTGGAAGGATTGACTCCCATTGCCAGCTACCAAGGAGTTCCTGCTGGGACACAGGTCCTCAAATGACACTGGATGACCCAGCTCTTCCCCCTCTTGCTTACGATTTTAGGGCAGAATGTACAGAGGATGCCACATCCTGAGATAAGTTGGAACTGTCCCTAACAGCTCAGGCTTTGTGCTCATCTCCCCTACATCAGGATGTCCTGCAATGCTTTAGTCCAGGGGACCCAGTGGCATCTGGGATATAGAATCCAGGGTGGAACACTTTTAAAGTCCCTCGGCTGTGGTGTGAAGTTGGGGTACATGCACTCCAGGGTCCTGAGTAGCTTACCTGAATGCTGGTGAACTGGCTTGCCATGGATCCCAGGCTTGGGTTGATGTTTGTGGCCTCTCTGTGAATAATGAAGTTGTTTTGCCTGACATGTTGTGCAGGTGTTGTTTTACCAGACTAGACATTAAGAATGCAAGGGGTGGAGGTATGACTGCTGCAGCAGCTTGATCAGCTCTGAGCCCCTGCCGTAGTCAAGAATGCTTGCAGAACTCTGGATGCTGGGTTTGTGCAAAGCCTGCTGCCAGCCTTAGGAACCTCAGCAGAAATTGGTGAGGTGTTTAAGAGTGCTCCCCTCCCAGGGACTGACACTAGTTCACAGTATTTCTGCTTACTAGCATCCTGACTAGACGTAAGCACATGATCCCAGTGGCCCAACAGAAGCATCCTGTGACCTCAAGGGGAAGCTGTCCTTGGCACAGACATAAGAGACAGACAGAAGGAGACAAGCCCCTTGAGTCATTGTTGAGCTGCGGTATCAGCACATCTCCAAACTCTGAGCTACTTCTGGGCTTTTCCAATTGCATTAACCCACGAATTCCCTTTATAGTATAAGCTAATCTGAGCTGAACTTTGTAATTCTTGCAACCAACAACAGCACCTTAACTCAGGCAGAATTTAGTGTCAGGAAGTGGCATGTTGCTACTGACAGACCCTATAATTTGAAAATGGCTGAAAGCAGTTTGGGAAGAGGGCAGTGAAGAGGACTCCTGCCTCTTGTGGTGCAAAACTGGGGAGCTTTGTTATATGCCATGAATTACTGTGGCAGGCTGAATAATGACCCCCTTGAAGATATAGCATGTCTTAATCCCAGGACCCGCAAATGTTACCTTAAATGACCAAAGGGAGTTTGCTGCTGTGGTTGAACTAAGGACCCTGTGATGGGGGAGATAATCCTGGATTGGATTATCCAGTGGGCCTGATGTGAGGTCAGGGGTCCTCTCAAGAGGGATCTAGGAGGAGTTGGAAGGAGAGAAGATGGTGTGATGATGGCAGTAGAGATGGGTGATGTGCTTTCCAGACAGAGCAAGGGGCATAGGCCAAGACATGCAAGTGGCCTCTAGAAGCTGAAAAAGTAAGAAACTGACTCTCCCCTAGCACCTCCAGGAGGGAGCAGCACTGCTGACACTTTGACTTTAGCCCAGTGAAGCGGATTTTGGACTTCTGACCTCCAGATCTGTAGGAGAATAAATGTGTATTGTTTTCAGCCACCAAGTCTGGAGCATTCTGCCACCAGCAGCCTTAGGAAACTAATATAGATGGAACTGTCAGCTTTTTACTTTGGGGCACAGGCTCAGTGCCTACGGAGAGTGCAGCACCAGGAAACTTATCAGGGAGAACCCACCCGGTGGGAGTGCGGTGGCTCACTCAGTAAGGTCCTGTAAGAGATATTCTAAGCCTGAAGCAGCCCATCTGAAAGCAAAGAAGGCAGAAAACAATTTAGGAGGAACCCAAACTGCATCGCAAATCCAGCCACCCTGAAATACTACTGTCATTTTTTTGAGACAGGGTCTCACTCTGTTGTTCAGGCTAGAGTGCAGCGCTGTGACCCTAGCTCACCGCTGCGTTGAACTTCTGGGCTGAAGTGGCCCTCCTGCCTCAGTCTCCCAGGTAGCTAGGCCTAAGAGCGCTCACCGTCATATCTGGCTGATTAAAAAAAAAAGTTTTGTAGAGACAGGGTCTCCCTGTGTTGCCCCGGCTAGTGTTCATCTCCGGATCTCAAGCCGTCCTCTCACCTCAGCCTCCCAAAGTGCTGGGATTATAGGGGCGAGCCACTAAGCCTGGCCTGCTGCACTTCTGTCTTTCCTTGTAACAGTTCAGTGTGGCTCTGTGCACAGCAGTTTGAGCTCAATAATGATATTTTAATGTATTATGAAACATTTTATACACGTAAAAACTCATAAAGAATATAACAAACACCTGAATGTAGCCCATCTGCCTTAAGAAACAAAGCATAATAGCACAATTGCTCCTCTGTGAATATGAATTCCTTACTGATCACAGTCCCCACTAATATCTACAGGCAACCACTCTTCTGAATTTATCTTTTACCATTCTTTTTTTTTTTTTCTTTTTTTTGAGATAAGGTTTTGCACTATTGCCAAAGCTGGAGTGCAGTGGCATGATCATATGATCATAGCTCGCCGAAGCCTCAAACTCCTGGGCTCATGGGATCCTCCTGCCTCAGCCTCCTGAAGTGCTGCGATTACAGGCATGAGCCACCACACCTGGACTCATTCTCATCCTTGAAAAGAAAATAGTACTAAATGGTATCATACCATGCGGACTCATAGGCAACTTTTTTTTCATTCAACACTGTGGAGCCGGGTGCGGTAGTGCTTCCTTCTGTATTCGGCCATTCAGGAGGATCACTTGAGCCCAGAATTTTGCAGCCAGCCTGGGCAACATAGTAAGCCCCATTTCAAAAGCAAAAAAAACCCCACCTAGTTTGTGAAATTCATTTATGTTGATGTATGCAACTAATTTCATTTTTATTAACTTATGGTATTCAACTGCATAACTGTGTAATTTATCAATTCTGCCATACATGACAATTTGGTTGCTTTTCCTCCAGACCCCAGCTACCACCAGAGGCAACGTTGCATTGAACCTTCTTGTCTTTGTACCCACAGGCAAGGTACTCTAGAGCACATACCAAGAGTAGAATTGCTAAGTTACAGAGTATCTTTGCCAGAAATTGCTAAGTAGCCATCCAAAGTTAGTGAATCAATGTACACCCCCACTGGCAATGCGAGAGTTCTGCTCTGCTCACAAATCCACATCCTTACCAATTTTGGTCAAGACAGATTTTTAAGTTTTTGCCAATCTGTTCAGTGTAACATGGTACATCCTCAGTTTTAACTTGCATTGCTGCTCAATACTTGTAATAATCAGTAAAAAAGGTTCCACTCACTACCTCTGAGATTTGAGAATCTGTCCCAATTCCTAGGTTCCATATCTAGACTCCTATATCTGTATTACTTTAGCTTTCAAAACTGGCCTTCTCTTCAGACTCTCTTTTTCCATCTTCATGTTTCTGTCTTGATCCTAGAAATTCTTTGCTTAGCTGGTTTTGAAGACTTCAAGTCAATCTCAGCTTCACTCTTTAGCCTGAAAACAGTAAGTGGCTAAGTATACAGTGAGCGCTAAAGGGCAGCTGGATCTCAGGTGTAATCAGTCACTAAGTGCTGTCAATTTTTCCTCTGTCAATTGCTTCTCAGCTTTTCCTTTCTTTCCCCTTCCATCATGTTAATCCTGCTGTCACCTCGCTCACTGATTCTTGCAATAAGCCAGACTGAGCTGGAAAGAACCGCCATTGTCCTCAGCGTTGTCTGTAGAGGACAGCTGTCAGGGCTATATGTCAGGAGGAGACTCCTGGTGCCTTCTGAGCTCTACTAGGACAGGATCCCAGGAGAGCAGGACGCCTTGCACATAGGAAATACTAAGTCAAGGTTACTTACCAGTAAATGAAGAGGCATGGGAAACTCATCATCACAAAATATGTCTTATCAAATTTTGGTTTTAAAAGAGAACTGGCAGGAACTCCAAATACACTAAAGCTCCAGTCTGACAGTCCCTCTTCGATATTTGTTCTAAGACGCACAGAAATGTAATGCAAATCAGATACGATTTTTTACTTGTTTTCTGCACACACACACACAAAAGTAAAAAGATCTAGGCATAACGTGTGCACCTGTAGTTCCAACTACTGGGGACGCTGAGGCAGGAGGATCGCTAGAGGGCAGGAATTCGAGACTAGCCAGAGCAACATAGGACGACATCCCACCCCCATTACCCCTCGGAAAAAAAGTTAAAAAAAAGAGTAAAGATAAATGTAAAAATAATTTTAACAATTCATTTTATTTAACCCAATACATTAAAAATGTTATCTAACATGCAAGCAATATGCAAATTATTAATATTTTATACGAAGTCTTTGGAATCCTGTATTTTACACATAAAGCACATCTCACTCCGGACTAGCCAGGTTTCAAGCACGTGATAGCCGCACAAGGCCGGAACTCCGGCCAGGGGAATTAATTCTTCTCGCCTTCGGCGCTCAACCACTCTTCCCTTCAAGCCTGGCCTAATCCCCACTTTCTCTCATGGGCTCGAATACGCTCCGCAGTTATGCCTCTCACCTCACTACACTGCAAATATTTCACCCACTTAGTATTTACTGACCCTCACTCAATGCCAGGTAATCCTGCCGCTGCTGGGCCGGGAACGGTGTGTCTGGCTTCATTCTGTTCTGGGCCGGCCCCGGGACGCGCTCAAGAGAAACCGGAATCAGACACAGGCCTGGCTCAACTTTGGAAAAGATGAGCTCGAGGCTCCAGTGGCTTCTGGTAGTCCCCTGCCGACAGCAGGGCGCCGGGCTCGGGCTCAGCGAGCCGGGAGCCACAGAATCAGCGAAACACTGAAAACCAACCACCTCTTCTTCCTCCGCGATGCCTGTGACGCGCTCGTCGCGCGGCGTCGCCCTTTAATGCCGTCGGGCGTTCGGCGCCCTGCGTCACACGCCACCTGGGACTTAGGCGGGACTTCCGGGCGAGTGTAGGCACAACTTCCGGAAGGAGGCGGAAGAGTCTCTCGGTTCTACGCTCCTGAGTCCCGGGACCAGTAAGGGGCCACTCGGGGCAAAGGAAAGGGCCGCTAGGGGAGGGCCGGCCGCACTCGGAGTGTCTGGGCTGCGGGTCTGAGGGATGAGGAGGGGCCATGGCCAGCGACGGGGCCAGGAAGCAGTTCTGGAAGCGCAGCAACACCAAGCTCCCGGGCAGGTGGGTGTGACGGGGCGGGCCAGGTCGGGGTCAGGGGTCAGAGGTCAGGTGGCCGTGTTGGCCTCCTGGGCTGCAGGTGGAGTCGGGGGTCTGGAGAGGGCAACTTGGACTCTGAGCAGAGTGCTGGATGGTGTGACGGGCGCTAGGGGACTCGGAGGTCTGAGCGTGGGGTCTGGGGGTGACAGTGGCTGCACGTAGGAGCAAGGCTTGCAAGGACTCGGAGGAGCTGTCAGCATTTTTCCTGACACTGGCAGGCTCCTTTCCGAGAAACTCCTGGGCTCCCTGGGGAGGCTGGAAGAAACTGATTTGGGTCATGCTGTGAAGTTTGGTGGAGTCCGGAAGCTGGCCGGGCCGTGGCCGTGCCTGCTGGGGAGATCAGTTTCTACAGGGGGCGTGGTGCTTTTGACCCACTTGATTTGCCTCTGGTCTCTTGTGGGCTGCTGCTCTTGCCTTGAGCGTGGGAGAGTTTCCATGTTTCTGCTTGTTGGTCTCAAAACCAACTCTTATATTGTGTTAGCAAGAAGCATTTTTTGTTTTTTTAAATTAAATGCCTGGAATGACCTGGGTACACTCTAGATGCTTACAGCTGGAAAGCTCCAGAGTTCTTGTCTGATTGCCATGGCGCTGAGCTCTGGCCAGGGCCCTAGGGAATGAGACATTACGTGGAGAGTACCTAGGATAAAATCAGCCACTGGTGAAAACAGAGCAGAGATAAGCAAATGTCAAGATTTCTAAACATAGTTTGTTCTCTTTCAAAGCTGAAGTCTGGGATGCTGAAAATTATGAATTGTGATATTAAAATAAGTTTGAGTAGAATCATTCATAAACACAGTGAAATGGTTTGTACTCCTCTTTCATAATAAATACTACTGTTTGAATGAGTATTTGAATGATAAACTTTGCAATTTACTGCATCTAGTTAGAAAAGTTTACTTTTGGTCCAGCGTAGTAGCTCATGCCTGTAATTCCAGCACCTTGGGAGGCCGAGGCGGGCAAATCACCTGAGGTTGGGAGTTCGAGACCAGCCTGACCAACATGGAGAAACCCAGCCTTCACTAAAAATACAAAATTAGCTGGGTGTGGTGGTGTGTGCCTGTAATCCCAGTTACTTGGGAGGCTGAGGCAAGAAAATTGCTTGAATACAGGTGGTGGAGGTTGTAATGAGCAAAGATCATGCCATTGCACTCCAGCCCAGACAACAAGAGCGAAACTCAGTCTCAAAAAAAAAAGAAAAGTTTGCTTTTAAGAGTGATCTGTGAGTTAGCGGAGTGAGTTACTGACTCCTGAGACAGTGACTTTGAGAATAAAGGGAATCATCAAAGGTGGCCAGAGACCCTATTTGACTCCACCGGACTGTGGAGTTTTGAGAACAATAACAGCTTTCAACGAAAGCAGTGTCAGGGTCCAAGACGAGTGAAGATTCTGGAATGGTGGTGGATGGGAGGTCCTGGTAGTGACAGGAACGAATGCTGTTGAACGTAGAGTCCAGGGAAGAGGAGCCACCTGACAGCGTAACTTTTGAAATGTGTTACCTTTAGATCTTGAGGTTTTGGTTCCCCATCAGTCTAAACTCTAATTCTTAATCAACTGAGATGTAAGAATAACAGAGCTACTGTGCGGAGTTACAACGGCAGCTCAGCCTTTGGATTGAAGGATGTGGCTCTTGGTAATTTGTCGTTATACTGAGTTGAATAGTGTCCAGTCCCCTGCCTCCTGCCACCAAATTTATGTCCATCTGGAACCCGTGGATGTGACATTCGGAAATAGGGTGTTTGCACAAGGAATCAAGGTAAAATGAGGTCATCCTGGATGAGGCTGGGTCTTAGTTTAAAGACTAGTATTGTTATAAGAAGGGAGAAATTTGGATACAGAGAGACACAGAGAAATGGGCCTGTGGTGACAGAAACGGAGATTGGAATGGTACATTCACAAGCCAATGAACGCCAGGGATTGCTGGCAGCCACCAGATGCTAGAGGAAGCAAGGAAGGATGCTCGCCTGGAGACTTCACAGAGAGCACGGCCCTGCTGACCACCAGCTGATACAGGCGTCTGGCCTTTAAAACTGAGGGAGAATAAAAGTGTGCTGTTTTAAGCCATTCAGCTTGTGGTAATTTGTTACGGCAGCCACAGGAGACTAATACAGTCTCTAACTTTCTTCTGTGTGAACCTGAATTACCAAAGACAGACTTTGCTTTTCCTCTGACTTTGATGCTGTTCTGTGTCTTAGGCCCTTCTGAGAGCAGTTTCCATAGCACCTTTGTGCAGCTGGAGTCTTGGAGAGTTGTTCCACGCTGTCGCTGAGGAGGGCAGGAGAAGGAGGAGAGGTTGGGTGCACCAGGCAGGCCTGTGAAGCCTCTGTGTCTCCTGTCCATCTTATGGCTCAAGCCCCTGGCAGTGCTGCTGTTTCAGGTGGCAGGCTGGAACTCTTCTCTGAAGGAGGAGTCACAAAGGGATGCCCGTTTTCCTAACAGTAGCGGTAACTAGTCACTAGCTGCGTATCTTTTTAATCTTTACCTACACAAGCACAGTGCTAGCGGAGATCCTAGCCAGGTTTCTGTGGCTTTGCCAGCTCTTTTGTTTACCATGATTGTTTTCCTGTGTTTTTTTTTTTTTTTTTTTTTTTGAGACAAAGTCTTACCCCGTCACCCAGGCTGGAGTGCAGTGGTGCGATCTCGGCTCACTGCAATCTCTGCCTCCTGTGTTCAAGCAGTTCTTCTGCCTCAGCCTCCCAAGTGGCTGTTATTACAGGTGCCCACTGCCACACCCGGCTAATTTTTTTTTTTGTATGTTTAGTAGAGACAGGATTTCACCATGTTGGCCAGGCGGGTCTTGAACTCCTGACCTGGTCTCCCTGGTATGTGCTTGTTTTCATCAGTGAGATCCGTAAGTTTAAGAAATGTGTCTTTCTTATTCTTGGATTGTCAGTATGGCTAAATGGTGTTTTTTCCAAACTGTCTTCCAGATTATCCTGGAGAATGAGTGGTTTGGCCAGGGTCATACACTGCAGGAGAGGCGGTCTTGCTAGTAGACCCCGATTCATGCACACCCTGGTCCTTAGGTTGCATGTTTGGCTGATGCTTTCCTGGAAACTTTGTTTCTGGATGAGTCAGGATGTGTGGTCTGGTAGATAGACCTCTGACTAGGAGTTGGGTGGTCTAGATTTTAGCCGCCTTTTTCCAGTAGTGGTCTTCACCAAGTTACCTCTGGGGCCATCAGTTTCTTTATCTGTAGCACAAAGGGGTTGCATGTGGTTTAGGTAGCTATGGCAAATGGGGAGATTGCTTTGGCTTAGCACAGTTCTCTTTGATGAGAAAAGGGTGGGCTTCTTGGACCAGTGTTGAGAGTTTGATGATTTGCTGATCCGGCAAATAAGTATTCAACCCATAGCATGTGTTAGAAGCGGCCCCAGGTGCTGGAGATAATATTAGTGAACAAAATTGGCCCAGATCTTTGCTCTCCCGGAGCTTACAGTGCAGGGGGCGAGCAGGGTATAAATAACATAGTTAAATGGAGTTAACTGTCGGAAGCTGACAGCTGCTATCAAAACAGTGCTGGGAAGAGGGCTAGGTGGCTTCGTGGCAGGTGTGGTGGTAAGAAGGAGCTCTTTGTGAGGTGACATTTGAGGAAAGATTTGCAGGAGGTGAGGGAACAGGCCCACCAGGAGGCTGGGGAAGAGTGGTCCCAGCAGAGGGCCGAGCAGGTGCAGAGGCAGGAGAGCCCCAGAGCAGTGCTGGCGTGCTTCAGGAGAGGAGCTGGGACCGGCGTGGGTCTGGCCGAGAGAAGGGGAGAGTCATAGGGTGCGTCATGAAGGGTGGTGGGGATAAGACCTCGTAACCGCAGTGAAGACATGGACTGTTCTTTTATTCTGGTGGAACGGGGCACCTTTGGAGGGCTTTGAGCAGAGGAGTGGCATGGTCTGCATTAGGTTTAATGGGATACCTTTGGCTGCTGTACGAAGACAGATTGGTGGTGTCGGGAGTCCGGGCAAGGGCAGAAGCAGGGAGATCAAGAGGCCAGGCTGTCGCAGCATCCAGGTGAGCAGTGGTGCTGGCAAGAAACAGTAGGTAGGTGATAAGAATCCGAAGGTTTGGCCTGGTTTAGTGGCTCATGCCTGTAATCCAAGCACTTTGGGAAGCTGAGGCGGGTGGATCACTTGAGGTCAGGAGTTCGAGACCAGCCTGGTCAACATGATGAAACTCCATCTCTACTAAAAATACAAAAATTAGCTTTGCGTGGTGGCGGGCGCCTGTAATCCTAGCTACTTGGGAGGCTGAGGCAGGAGAATTGCTTGAAGACATGAGGCAGAGGTTGCAGTGAGCCGAGATTGTGCCACTGCACTGCAGCCTGGAAAAGAGTGAGACTCCGTCTCACACACACAAAAAATGGAATCTGAAAGTTCCATCTGACTGTCTGGGCTGCTGCTTTCCTGGGCTGCTGACTGTCTTGGCTCCTGAAGGGCTGTTGCTTTCCGCAGCTGCAGTTGGAATTCTTGCCACACTTCACTTTAATGCCAAGACAAAATCCCAGCACACTGGGCTTGAGGACACAGGCCGTCTTTCAGTGTGGGTCTGATGTTTTCTATTTTAGCTCAGCTATGCCTGGCAGGGTATGCTCTGCTGACAGAGGGTATGCAGACAGCTAGGGTGTGTGAAGTATGACATTTGAAAGTGGCATGATGGCGGCAGGGCGTGGTGGCTGATGCCTGTAATCCCAGCAGTTTGGCAGGCTGAGGCGGGGGGGATCACCTGAGGTCAGCAGTTTGAGACCAGCTGGTCAACATGGTGAAACCCCGTCTCTACTAAGAATACAAAAGATAGGCCGGGTGCGGTGGCTCACGCCTCTAATCCTAGCCCTTTGGGAGGCCGAGGTGGGCAAATCACGAGGCCAAGAGATCAAGACCATCCTGGTCAACATGGTGAAACCCTGTCTCTACTAAAGATACAAAAATTAGCTGGGCATGGTGGTGTGTGCCTGTAGTCACAGCTCGGGAGGCTGAGGCAGGAGAATCATTTGAACCCGGAAGGCGGAGGTTGCGGTGAGCTGAGATCGCGCCACTGCACTCTAGGCTGGGCAACTGGGTGAGACTCCATATATATATATATATATATATATATATATATATATATATGTATATATATGTGTGTGTGTGTGTGTGTGTGTGTGTGTGTGTTTGTGTGTATAAAAGTGGCATGGTGACAAGAAAGCCCCAAAACGAGCATGGCAAGGCTGTGGATGCCGGGCTGAAGCTGGAGCAGAATAGAGTTAGTGTTGTGGCTCTGATGGCCTTCAGCCTAGACTGCCGGAGCCAGGAGATGTCTGTGAGCAAATGAGAGTCAGCTGAATAGGCCACCCTCCGTCCTCAGCGGAAGGAGGGGAATTGCTGGGGATAATGAATTCATTCAGAAATCGTTTATGAACACCTCTCCTGTGCCAGGGGCTGTGCTGAGTGCTGAGCAGTCCGTGTGGCCCTTCGCGGCTGGAGGCCTGCCCTGTGAACACTTGTGTGCACACTGCAGTGCTGGGCAGGTGGCAGCCCCTGGACACTGGTGGAGTAGCAGGGTCCTAACTGGGTGGAACTGTCATGTCCTCCTGACGCAGGGCCAGCTTCTGCCGAGGCCTGGCTGGAGAGCAGGAGCCAAGCTGGCTGCAGAGGTTGGGGGAGGGCGTATCGGAGCCCCTTAGCGCTTGCCTGGGGAGGAGGGGCATGGAGGGGAGGTGAGCAGGCTCCAGAGCTCGTGGGGCTTCCGTGGCCACGGTGAAGATCCGGGCTGGGGTCCTAAGAACCGTGAGAGAGTGTTGAAGGGTTTTAAGTGGGAGGCGGGTGATGCTGTGACGCTGTTCGTCACCCTTGAAGAGAGGGCGAGAGAGGAAGCTGGTGGGCTTGTGAGGAGGCTGAGGCGCAGAGGCTGTGGGGCTGGAAAGGAGTGGGCAGGTTCAGGGTGCACATGGTGCTCTCAGGATTCATTAATGGGCGGGGTGTTGGGGGTTGCGTTGACCTCCAGGGTGCTGGCCTCGGGGGATGGGGCTGTGGTAGGCAGAATATTGGCCCCCTCACGGTGTCCTCATCCTCACCCCTGACCCCTGTGAATATGTTATGTCACATGGCAGAGGGGGATTAAGGTGGCTGATGAGCTGACCTGAAATGGGGAATTGTCCTGTTGCCTGGTGGGCCCTGTGCACCCACATGAGCTTTTGGAAGTGGTGAGAGATCCGGTGTGGGATGGACTGCATCTGCAGTGGCTGGCTTTGCAGTTGGAGGATGCAGCCACGCGTCAAAAGAATGTGACCTGGCTCTTCGAAGCTGGGAAAGCTTCTGCTGATGGTTAACGGGAGAGCAAGGCCTTGGTCTTGTGCCCGCCGGGAGCCGAATTCTGCTAACAACTGGAGTGAGCAGGAAACGGGGTCTCCTCTCCATCCTCCCAGAAGGAGCATGGCTGGCTGAGCCCTGGACCTGAGTCCCATGAGACCCATGCCGGATTTCCAACCTTCAGAACTTTGAGACGATAAATGCATGTTTTAAGCCACTAAGTTGTAATTTGGTACAGCAGCCGTGAAGAGTGGGGGACTATGCTGAGGTCTGTCCTACAGGGAAGAATTGCAGGTGGCCCCGGTGCCTCCCTCAGCAGAGTCCTGCTTGGATGTGGGCAGGAGGACCTTGGTCAGCGGCCTTGGGATGGGGGTCACTGGGTAACCTCCACAGAGTATGTTTAAAGCCAGGGATTGCAGTCAGCTTGCGGGCTCCTCCCATGTCCTGTGTCTTGCTGAGGCCTAGGAACCAAACAGGGCCCTGCCTCTGTCCTCTGAAACGTTTGCTGCTGCCTCTGGCCGCCTGGCTTTCCTGCGTTTTTGTAAATTGCATTGCCTTGCTTGTGTTTTGAAGAGGCTGTTTACTTGGTAAAAACCGTCACTCTTGCTTTCCATGCTGGGGGGAGCTGGGGCATTTGTTCTAGCAGCGATTGTGTGCTTCCCGAGAGTTGGGTTTCTCTTCTTGTTTGTGAGTGGAGATGACCTTCCTATGTTGGGGCCTCGGGAGCTGCTGGGGGAGTTTTTGCTGTAGGTGGACTTCCTTTTCCTTGTTCTTTTCAGTGGTCATGTTCTCTGTTATTACATTTCTTATTTTGTCCAGAAACATTCTGAAAATAAATTGAAGGCGAATCATATTTTCTTTCTCTTACATATTTGTCTGATATAGTAAATCTGGAGTCTGGGTTAATTTTAAACGAACAGAAAAATGATTAAATAATCCCTGACAATTTTGGATTATTTAAGTAATGAGAGCAGGAAGAAGTGCCCCGTTGCCCCCAAGTGTTTCCGAGGAACTATGGGAGGTCATGAAGTTGAGGAGAACATTACTTGGGAGACTACTCATCTGTTTTTCTTTTTCTTTTCTTTTTAATTTTGTATTTCCATAGATTACTGGGGAACACGTGGTGTTTGGGTACATGAGTAAGTTCTTTAGTGGTGATTTGTGAGATTTTGGTGCACCCATCACCCGAGCAGTATACACTGAACCCAGTCTTTATCCCTCACCCCCTTTCCACCCTTTCCCCTTGAGTCCCTGAAGTCCACTGTGTCAATATTATGCCTTTGTATCCCCATAGCTTAGGTTCCTCTTATTATTATTATTTTTGAGATGGAATCTCCCTCTGTTGCCCAGGCTGGAGTGCAGTGGTGTGATCTCGGCTTACTGCAACCTCTGCCTGCTAGGTTCAAGTGATTCTCCTCAGCCTCCTGAGTGGCTGGGATTATAGGTGCACCCCACCATGCCTGCCTAATTTTTGTATTTTTAGTAGAGACGGGGTTTCACCATGTTGGCCAAGGTGGTCTTGAACTCCTGACCTCTAGCAGTCTGCCCACCTTGAACTCCCAAAGTGTTGTGATTACAAGTGTGAGTTGCTGCACCTAGCCGTTAGCTCCCACTTAAGAGCTCCCACTTATGAGAACAGATGATGTTTGGTTTTCCATTCCTGAGTTACTTTAGAGTTGTAGTCTCCAGTCTCATCCAGATCTCTGTGAATGCCATTAATTCATTCCTTTTTATGGGAGTAGTATTCCATCATATATAAACATGCATATATATACGCATACATATATATATGCACACATACATACGTACACACAATTTTTTTTTTTTGGGATGGAGTCTTGCTCTGTTGCCAGTCTGGAGTTCAGTCTTGCTCTGTTGCCAGGCTGGAGTGCAGTGGCGCAACCTTGGCTCACTGCAACCTCCGCCTCCTGGGTTCAAGTGATTCTCCTGCCTCAGCCTCCCAAGTAGGTGGGATTACAGGCATGTGCCACCACACCCAGCTAATTTTTGTATTTTCACCATGTTGGCCAGGATGGTCTCCATCTCTTGACTTTATGATTCTCCCGCCTCGGCCTCCCCGAGTGCTGGGATGACAGGCGTGAGCCTCGGCGCCCAGCCGCACCATACTTTGTTCATCTACTCGTTGATCAATGGGCATTTGGGTTTAAAATATGTCGTCTCTGTTTTTCTTTCCCTGAATGCTCACAGTCTAGCGCGGCCTGCCTGTGGCTAGGACAAGGGCAGTGCTCAGGTGCCCGGTGCTGTCCTGGCTCTGCGGCCTAAGAGTGACACCTGCCTCTCCTTTCCTTCTCTGGCAGGCTCAGGGTCTCTGCCCTCCTCACCTCAGCCCTTCACCCCCTGAACACAGGCTGTGGAGATCTGCATTGTGCCGTGCTTCTAGGTGCAGTGGGGAGCTCAGGAACAGGAGCCAGTGTCCTGCACAGGGTGGGGAATGTCCCCGTGCTTGGCCCTGGGAGCGCAGGATGACACGCCTGCGTGGTTCTTTGTCTTGAGGAGTCTGGGCAGCATGTCTCTGTACGGAGCAGGCGCAGGGTGGGTATTCCCTGCAGTGCTCAGATGTGGAGGGGAATCAGGACTGAGGTGGCCGGGGCCTTGGCGTCATACCTCACGCTAGGGATTGCTTGTGGAGTGCTTCCCTCGGGCCAGGCACTTTACATGCCACCATCCTTGTTGTCCTCAGAGCAGCTGGGGGTGGTACTGTGTGCTCCCTAGTTTACAAATGAGGAATCTCAGAAGCTGAGTCACTTGCTCAAAGCCATACAGCTCGTAAGTGGCAGAGCTGGGGTTTGAAGATGAGGATGAGGAGTCTGTGCCCTTAACCATCACAGTCTTATCTTTGTTTCCTCCATGCTTTAGGGGCCTTAACAGGTGCTGGAATTATTACAGAGAAAGCTGACTCACCCACCAGGAATCTGATCCTTCTGTAGGCTGGCTTGGGTGGAGGTGGTCCCCCGTCCCCCATCCCCTCCACCCCCATCCTCATGTTTGAACTCAGGCTGCTGCCTGCTAGGCCTGCCTGCCCTTGGAGCCCTGCTGAGCTCAGCCTGAGGCCTGGCTCCTCCAGGCTGGGGGAAAACCCTGCTTCTTGAGCTCGACAGAGTCTGCCAGGGAGTCTTCTGGAATGAGGTGAGCAGCTTCTGCCAGGTCCCCCCTCTTGGCAGACAAGAGGCAGAGGTGTCAGGAGGCCCAGAGAGAACAGGGCAGCCTGGGCTCTTCCCATTTCTGGGCCCCAAAGGGGAACTTTCATTTTGAGTATCCCCAGACTTCTGGTTCCCCCTTTCTGAAATGTTTCCTCTTTTCTGGCAATTAACATGGAAATTCCACCCTGAGTGCTGAGGGTCATGAGGGGCACATACCCCTACAAGTCCAGTTGCTAGAATAGCTGTGGGTTCCCTTAGTGAGTAGGAAGTAAAGGCTGAGAACGCCTGTGTTGTTGCTGATGGCAGCCACCGGGGAGGGCCAGGCATTGCTGGATGCCCTCTCCACGCTGACTCTGCCCTCCCTGCACGGCTTGCAGTGGGGAAGGTGGGCCTCTGCTTAAGGCCCCAAGCTCCTAGGAGATGGGCTGGATTTGCCCTCAGGCCCATCCAAGGCAGAGCCCTTTCCAGCTTCGGGGCCCCTGATATTTCTGGGCCCCTGACTGCATCAGCTCTGTTCCCACCGGTCCCTCCTGGGTGTGCCTGCTCATTTTTGGGTTCATTCGAGCGCTGCCTCACCCCCACCACCCTCTTCCTTCTCATATGTGTTGTGTATACTGGAGTCTGGCTGGTGCTGGATAGAATATTTTTTTTTTTTTTTCTGAGACAGAGCCTCGCTGTCTTGCCCAGCCTGGAGTGCAGTGGCGTGATCTCAGCTCACTGCGACTTCGCCTCCTGGATTCAAGCAATTCTCCTGCCTCTCTTGAGTAACTAAGGATTACAGGTGTGTGCCACCACTCCCGGCTAATTTTTGTGTTTTTAGTAGAGACAGGGTTCACCATGTTGGCCAGGATGGTCTCTATCTCTTGACCTCGTGATCTGCCCGCCTCGGCCTCCCAAAGTGCTGGGATTCCGGGTGTGAGCCACCGCGCCCGGCCTGGATAGAATTTTGAAGTGTGCTGTGCAGCTCTCTCCACCTGGGCATCGTAGTCTTTGCGTGCTGGTTTGAAATGGGCCTTCTTTCACTAAACATCTTTACTAAACTAAGAAATAAAGTAGGCTTGCTGGCCCTAAGGCTTACACCTAGGTGAGGCAAGTGATGTTTATTGCAGTCGTCTGGATGAGCCCCTGATCCTTGGTGGAAAGCCGTCAGTGGCTCGGGATGTGTGGAGAGGCAGAGCGGAGGACCCGGTCGTGGAAAGGGGGTGAATCCCTCACTGTTACTGTGGCTCTCAGGGGTGGCAGCTCCTGCGAGAAGGCTTGGTGCGCCTGCTGCCCTTGTTTTCACCTGAACGTGTCTGCGGTGGGAAGGCCAGCGAGTTGGCTGAGACTCCCCACATTCTGCTGTCGGTGTCGGGAGTGAAGGGGCGATTTGGCCTTGCTTCTTTCTGAATTCAGATGGGATCTGGGAGGAAGAAAGATTTGGAGGCAATCACAGTTTTTTTGATTTTTCTTTTCTTTTTTTTTTTTTTTTGAGACAGAGTCTTGCTCCCTTGCCCAGGCTGGAGTGCACTGGCGTGATCTTGGCTCACTGCAGCCTCCGCCTCCTGTATTCAAGCGATTCTCCTGCCTCAGTCTCCTGAGTAGCTGGGATTACAGGCACCCGCCACCACACCAGGCTAAGTTTTTTTTGTATTTTTAGTAGAGACAGGGTTTCACCATGTTCGTCAGGCTGGTCTGGAACTCCTGACCTTGTGATCCACCCGCCTCGGTCTCCCAAAGTGCTGGGATAACAGGTGTGAGCCATGGCACCCGGCTGACAATCATAGTTTTATAGAATTTATGACAATATTTTCCTGCTCATGTCTGGGGCCTTGGGAGTTGCTCCATCAGGTGGAGGAAGAGCGTGGAGTGCCACCTCTCCTGCATTGAGGCTGGGTCTGGCTATTGCCAGGTTCTCAGGTTTATTGATGGTGCAGTAGGTGATTCCTGCATGGCACAGCTGCCTCTGGAATGGCTGGTAGAGGAATGTTGGCTGTGGGCTCCATTTTGTTTTCTTTCAGAATTAATCTCTATATTAAGTTAGTTTTTTGTTCCAAAACCAGTCACTAGAGCCACCCTAGCAGTTTATGTATCAGCCAAATGTGCCTTCCTAAGCCGTCATGATTTTAAATAGCCGGTAGAATAGACCACGTTAACAGCAGGCCAGGAGTTTGTAAGAGGGTGTGCCTAGGTAGGTTTTGTTGTGAGAGGATGTACTGTATTCTTGGAACTTCATTCCCTCAAACATATGGTATGCCTTTAAAATGCTCAGTCATTCAGATATTTGCATAGTGAGGAAGAGAGAGAATTAAATGTAACAAGCAGTTATGGGGTGCGCTCTGCATGCACACGAGGCCCTGGGGGGGTGTGCAAAGGTGAGCCTGGTATTACTTCTGCTACTGAGGGACTTCTGTTTGCTGAGGGAGGTAGACCAGCCAGGAGCTTCTGCCGCAAGGACTCTGGTGCCAGGCGGGCCATGGAGGGGCCAGGAAGCCCAGTGGCAGTGTGGGCAAGGAAAGGGGAGTTTTCACTGAGGACGTGAGATGACATTAAAGTGGACTTTGAAGGTTACCTGGGGTGTGGGGGTGTGTTCTATAGTCAAGGGCAAGGCCTTCTTGGCATGGGGTGGCATGAACACAGCTGGGTGAGGAGAAGGAGAGGGTATGTGTGGGAGCCTGGCAAGTTGCCGGCTACCTGAGAACAGAGGCGTGCTGCAAACAGTGAGCATGGCTGCGGCTGTGTGGTGGACGGCAGGTGAGTGTTCAGGATGTTGGCTGCAGGAGTTTCGGCTGGAGGCTGTTTTGTGTTTGGAGCTGGGGAAGGTTCTGAACAGGGACGGCCTGATCAGACTCTCTACTACCATTTATTGACCTCTTGCTGTGCACCAGAGATGGAGGTTCAGGTCAAAGAACTGGCCTGAGATGGCACAGGTGGGATGAAGCCAACCAGGATTTAGTGTGAGAACCATGGCCCTAGGGAAGAGAGTAGGGAGAGAGGAGGGGACTATCAGGAAGTGATTGCAATTCAGTTAGTTCAGTAGATACTAAAAACTGATCCTGTGCCACACATGGGCCAGTGGGAGCCAGGAGGCCGCCAGTAGAAGGGGCCCTGGGGGAGAAGTGCGAGGCAGGGACGAGCGAGCGCATTGTCTGTTTTTGCGTGACTCGTAGAGAGTGGTGTTGCCCGAGGGTGGGGACTGAAGAGTGGATGTGAGGAGTGGCAGGTGGCACAGCTGATTTTTGTGGGGGACCTGTTGACGTGAGGTGGTGGGTTTGTGGCTGAGAGTTGGCAGTGGTTCTACTTGGAGAACCATTTACTAGGGTGGAAGAAGTCAGGAGAGCATGATTTTTCACCAGAGAAGAAAGGAGGACTGAGGACTTGGCTTTGGGGAGCAGAGTAGGGAACACATAGAAGAGTCTGGGGCATCTGGAGAGGCTGCCAGGAGGCAGACGGGGAGAATGAAGAAAGGGCTCAGTGTGTTGAGTCCTGAGGGGAAGCCGGGCAGGGAGAGGATTGAGTGAGAGCAGCAAGAAGGAGAAGAGGGGGCATGGACTCGCTGATGGCTGGTTGCCAGGATGGCGGAGCCGCCCAGAAAGTTGTGCATCCCTTAGCGACGGGGAAGCCTCGTGAGAAATGCTCAGCGTTGCCTGCTGCACGCCTAGGCTTCGTGACGCAGCCTGTTGCTCCGGGGCCTCGCGCCTGCACAGCGTGGAACTGTTCTGAATACTGCAGGCAGTTGTCACACAGTGGTTAGTATTTGTGTATCTAGACATATCTAAATATGGACTAGGTACGGTAAAAATACAGTATAAAAGATAAAATGGCGTAGTGTATAGGGTGGTTGGTGTGACTGGCGCTCGCAGGACTGGAAGTTGCTCTTGGTGGGTCAGTGAATGAGGGGTGTGTGGATGTGAAGGCCTGGGACATCGCTGTCTGCTGTGTACACTTCGCACACACTCTACAGTTAGGCCCTACTAGAGTTATTAAAAACATCTTCTTTCTTCAGTAGTAAATTAACCCTGGCTGACTGTGATTTTTAAACTTAATAAATGTTTTAATTTTTTAAAAAACTTTTTGACTCCTTTGTAATAAGACATAGCTCAGAACACAAACACATTGTGCAGCTGTACCAAAATATTTTTCTTTATGTCTTTATTCAGTAAGCTTTTTTCTCTTTTTAAAATTTTTTATTTTTTACTTTTTCAACTTTTTGTTAAAAACTAAGACACAGACATACACATTAGCCTAGGCCTACACAAAATCAGGACCATCAGTGCCACCGTCTTCCACCTCCACATCTTGTCCCACTGGAAGGTCTTCGGGGGCCGTGACATGCATGGAGCCGTCATCTTCCACAATAACATTGCCTGCTTCTAGGGGTGCCTCCTGAAGGACTAAGGACTTGCTTGAGGCTGTTTTACAGCTTTTTTTTTTTTTTTTTTTTTTTAAATAAGTAGAAGGGGCATACTTCAAAATAGTGATGAAAAGAATAGTACAACAGGCCAGGTGCAGTGGCTCGTGCCTATAATCCTAGCACTTTGGGAGGCTGAGGTGGGCAGATCGCCTGAGGTCAGGAGTTCAAGACCAGCCTGGCCAACATAGTGAAACCCTGTCTCTACTAAAATACAAAAATTAGCTGGGCGTGGTGGTGGGCGCCTGTAATCCCAGCTACTCAGGAGGCTGAGGCAGGAGGATTGCTTGAATCTGGGAGGCGGAGGTTGCAGTGAGCCAAGATCCCACCATTGCACTCCAGCCTGGATGACAAGAGCAAAACACTGTCTCCAAAAAAAAAAAAAAAGTGTAGTACAATTAGTACAATGAATACGAAAAGCAGTAGCATAGTTGTTCATTATGATCAAGTATTACGTACGATACATAATGTATGTGCTGTACTGTTACAGGCCTGGCAATGCAGTAGGTTTGCTTACATCAGTGTCACTGCAAACTCGGGAGTGTATGCTTTGTGCTATGATGTAACTTTGGCTGTGACATCACTAGTGATAGGAATTTTTCAGCTGCATGATAGTCTTACAGGACCGTGGTCCAATATGTGGTCTGTTGTTGACTAAAATGTCATCATGTGGTGCATGACTGTACCTCTCTGTGATAGTTTCAAAATACTCCCATTTCCTTCAGATTTTCTGTTTTCTTTCTTTCTTTCTTTTTGAGACAGTCTCACTCTGTGGGCCTGGCTGGAGTGCAGTGGCGTGATCTTGGCTCACTGCAAGCCCCACCTCCAGGACTCAAGTGATTCTCCTGCCTCAGCTTCCTGAGTAGGTGGGACTACAGGCACGTGCTACCACGCCCAGCTAATTTTTGTATTTTTTAGTAGAGACGGGGTTTCACCATGTTGGCCAGGATAATTTCAATCTCCTGACCTCGTGAGCCGCCTGCCTCGGCCTCCCAAAGTGTTGGGATTACAGGCGTGAGCCACCATGCCCGGCCGTTTTGTTTTCTATAATAAACACACATTGCTTTCATTAAGTGAGGGAAAAATTATTGTAAAAATCCTGATTCCAAGACCTATTTCAAGAGATGTCCATTTGACCCAGTAATTGCCTCAGTCCCTGCTGGGTTCTCAGTGCTTTGAGGATTGTGAGGAGTATGACTTGAGACAGAATCCAGTCCCTGTAGGAGAGGGTTTGTGGCCCAGAAGGGGCACTCCATAGCTGGGAGCCTTGCAGGGCCGCGTGTGCATTACTGCCAGTCAGAGTGGTGTGGGTGTCAGGGATGGGACAGCCTTAGAGACCCTCTGGTTTGGGTCTGAGGTACCACGTCTTTCTCCTGTTGTCTCCTCTGGGTAGGCGTGAGTTTCAGATTCTGCTGTGGACGGCGCGGGTGGTGGAATTGTTCACTGTTGTCATAATGGTTTTTTGTACATTTTCCTCCAAAGCTCTCTAGAGTTAATTTCCTTGGAAAATTTACTTCTGAATAGATTTTATAAATCTGGGGAGCATCACTGTGTGTTAGAATGAGCCGGATGGTAAATTCCGTTGCTAATTTGAGTACGTATTTCAGAAAGCTGCTGTTGAACCCTAAGGGGCATTGAGTAATGACTGTGCTTGGAGGAGAGAGGTTGATTAGCCATAAAATGAATTTGACTAGAAGACTAGCCTGTTGACTTCATATATGTGAAATACAGAGAAGCATTTCATCGTAAATGTTTCATTTCTTTTATGATACTGAGAATATTGCAGCTGGATTTATTGCTTTTCCATACTTTTATTTTCTCTCACTCTTCCCTGTTGCACTCACTGCTATTTTTATCCACTGCTGTTAACCTTCAATTAAAAGTTATATTTTTGGTAGAGATGGGGTCTCACTATGTTGCCCAGGCTAGTCGTGAACACCTGGTCTCAAGTGATCCTCCTGCCTCAGCCTCACAAAGTGCTGGGATTATAGGTGTGAGCCACCATACCTGGCCGGTTAATACAGTTTTTTTTTTTTTTTATAACGGAGTCTTGCTCGGTCACCTAGGCTGGAATGCAGTGGTGTGATCTCAGCTTACTGCAATGCTAGTTGCGAGTCACTTTACAGTACTCAAACTGCTGTCATATATGGTTATCTCATTTTGTACACATCCTTATTCCCATTTCCAGGATGAGAAAACTAAAACTCAGCACACTTCCTTGGTTAGAACTACCAGCTAGTAAGTGTTGGAGCTGGGCCTTGAACCTGGGCCTTTTGATTCTTAAACCTGAAAGCTTTCTACCAGTGTCAGAGAGACATCCAAGACATTTCAGGAAAAGGACATGACAGATAGATTGTGCTTGATCTAAGCAGGCTGTATCTTTCTTTTTTTGTTTTTCTGGCACAGAGCAAGCATTTGATTCTGCTCATGGGTTTTGTGGGTCTGAAATTCAGATAGGGCACAGTGGGGATGTCTTGTCTCTTCTCCATGGTGTCTGGGGCTTCACTAGGAAGACTCGAAGGCCGATTCACTGACTTGTCTCACGGTGATGCAGGCTGCCCGCTGGGCCCTCAGCTAGTGCTGTGGGTTGTAATGTGTACATATGGGAGATCCTGGTGTCTAATTTTGGTGTCTTCAGAGAATAAGTAGCTGGGTCTCAAGAGCAGGAACCCAAGAGGGCCAGGTAGAAGCTGTATAGACTTAAAAACAATTATAACATCTTCCCTGAGATACATAAACAACACAGTTCACCCATGTAACTTCACACACAACAGCCTTCACCCATTTAAAGTGTATAATGCAGTGTTTTTTTAGTGTCTTCAAAGAGTTGTGTAACTATCATCACAATCAATGTTTGAACATGTTTACTGCCTCTAAAAACTTCGTGTATCGTTTAAGTATCACCCCTGCCCTCTTCCCTGTCCTAGTCCCTAGGTAACCACTAATCTATGTTCTCTGTGTGTAGAATTGTCTATTCTAGGAATTTCAAATGAATGGAATAAACAATGTGCATTTCTCTGGTAATTACCTTCTTTCACTGAACATAATATTTTCAAGATTCATCTGTGTTGCAGCTTGTATCAGTACTTTTTGTTTTGTTTTGAAACAAGGTCCTGCTCTGTTACTCAGGCTGCAGTGCTGTTTTGCAAACATGGCTCACTGCAGTCTTGATCTCAACTTCCTGGGCTCAAGGGATTCTCCTGCTTCAGCCTCCCGTGTAGCTGGAGCCACAGACATGCATCATCATGCCTGGTTAATGTTTTGGTTTTTTGTAGAAATAGAGGTCTCTAGAGAGAGACGTTTCAGTTGGTTTCCCAGGCTGGTCTCTAACTCCTGGGCTCAAGTGATCCTCCCCACCTTGGTCTCCCAAAGTGCTGGGATTACAGGCATGAGCCACCTCCCATCCTTGTCTTGTTCTTGAGCTTAGAGGGAAATATTCAGCCTTTTACCGTTAAGTATGATGTTAACTATGAGTTTTTTGTAGATGCTGTTTATCAAGAGGAAGATTACCTTTGATTCCTAGTTTGTTGAGAATTTTTATAATGAAGGAGTATTGAATTTTATCATATGCTTTTGCTGCACCCATTTAGATGATCATGTGGTTTTTGTGCTTTATGCTGTTAATATAGTGTGTTGTACTAATAGATTTTTGGTTATTAAACCAACCTTGCATTTCTTGGATAAATTCCATTTAATTATGATATATAATCCCTTTTTATGGTTGTCGGATTTGGTTTGCTAGTATTTTGGGTTTTTATGTGTATATTCATAAGAATTATTGGTCTGTAGTTTTCTTCGTAATGTCTTTGCTTGATTTTGGTATCAGGGTAGTACTAGCCTCATAGAATGAGTTCGGAAGGATCACCTCCTTTTCTAGGTTTTGGAAGGATTTATGAAGAATTGGCATTAATTCTTCTTTATCTGTTTGGTAAAATTTACCAGTGAATCCATCTGGGCTTGGACTTTTCTTTGTGGGTAGTGTTTTGATTACTAATTTAGTCTCTTATTTTTTATTCTTTTGAGACAGGGTCTTGCTCTGTTGCTCACTCTGGAGTGCAGTGGTGCCATCATAGCTCACTGTAACCTCTAACTCTTGGGCTCAAGCGATCTTCCCACTTCAGCCTTCTGACTAGCTACAACTACAGGCGTGTGCCCCCATGTCCACTAAGTTTTTGGGTTTTAGTAGATGAGGTGTTGCTTTGTTGGCCAGGCTGGTCTTGAACTCCTAGAGTTCAAGTGATCCTCCCACCTTGGATTCCCAAAGTGCTGTGATTACAAGCCTGAGCCAGTGTGCCCGGCCTCTAATTCAGCCTCTTTACATGTTCTCCTTGAGTAAGTTTCAGTTCTGTGTATCTTTCTGGGAATTTGTGCATTTTATCTGATTTATCTAAGTTGTTGGTATACAGTTGTTTATAATATTCTCTTACAATTCTTTTTATTTCTGTAAGGTTGATAATAATGTCTTCTCCCTCATTTCTGACTTTAGTAATTTGAGTCTTCTCTTTTTTTTTTTCTTTTTCTTTTTTTTTTTTTTTTGAGACAGAGTCTTGCTTTGTTGCCAGGCTGGAGTACAATGGTGCAATCTTGGCTCCCTGCAACCTCCGCCTCCTGGGTTCAAGCGATTGTCCTGCCTCAGCCTCCCAAGAAGCTGGGACTACAGGTGTGCGCCACCACTCCCAGCTATCTTTTTTTTTTTTTTTTTTGGTATTTTAGTAGAGATGGAGTTTCACCATGTTGGCCAGGATTGTCTCGATCTCCTGACCTCGTGATCCACCCATCTCGGCCTCTCAAAGTACAGGGATTACAGGCATGAGCCATTGAGCCCGGCCCCTCTTTTTTTTTTTTTTCATCAGTCTAGCTAAAGGTTTGTTTTATTCATCTACTCAGAGAGCCGTCTTTTGGTTTTGTTCGTTTTCTTTATATTGAGGGAAATAACCAGACCAGCAGCTTTCTGTGTCCCCTGGAGTCCTGCTGTGGCTCTGGAAGTTGCCTCTCCTCTCTCTTTCTGTTGAGTGGCCAGGGCCAGTGCATGTGGGGGGCCTCCTGCTTCTCCCCCTTCACCAGAGTAGCTCTACTTTTACCTGTTTGGCATTTCCATGTAAAATTTCTTTTGAAAAGTTGGTTTACCACTAACATACCAGCTTTCACACAGTGAAACCTTGCAGAACAAAACCGGAGCTGCATGCATTAGCACTGATACACAAAGAACAATCTTGAGGGAACATCTAGCTGTAAAAAGATACATATGTATGATATGATAACAATGTAAACTCTGCAAATGTGCAGAATAAGATTATATGTTGCCTAGAGATCCACATCTTTTCCATAATAGTATAAACTCTTACATGAAATGGAAAATGTCAAATACAGGTTGGTAGCTACCTCAGAGGAGACAGGTAGAGAAGCAGAATGGGGAGGGTTTCAACTCTATTATGTGACAGAATGTTGGAATCTGATGAAAGTGAGTCTCTGGGTGGTGTCTGTGGGGGTATTCCTTATGTTGTATATGTCATCAGGCTGGCTCTGCAGCCTGCCAGGTGTGGGTGACCTCGGGCAGGCTACTTAAGCTTTCAGTTCCTCCGGTTTTCCGCCTTTAGAATGGGAAGAGTAATCATACTTGCCTTATTGGGTTATAAAGATTAAAGGAGTTAACACATTAAGAGTTGAGAATACTGCTAATCTCTGTTAACTACTGCTATTATTCTCTATGCTTTATTGTTTGCAGTGTTGATATTAACAAAGAAACAGGCAGGTTGAGCCAATCCGGAGGCTGAGAGTGGCTGGAGCTGAGCAGTGTCACGCAGCGTGGTGGCGACAGGGCTGTGCCTTCAATTTTCTGTGTTTCGTTCCTTTGGTAAAAGTATCCAGCCTCAGCCCCTGCTGGGACCTTCCTGTGGTTCATGCCACGTGGTGTCTGTGTCCTCAGCACCCCGGACAGCGCCTGCCACATAGGTCCTTCCTGGTTGAGAGGAGGGATCCATGCTTTGCTTTCAGGTGTCTTTTTCACTTTGAAACGGAAACTAACTCACTCTGATGTATGCAGAAATAAATGGGATGTTTTCATTTGGATGCTGACTTTAGAATTTTCTTCTGAAATCCTGTAATTCTCCTTACTAGCTTTTTCTGGGAAGGAGAGGTCATAACAAAGCCTTCAAGGTGCCACACCCTTTAGAATTCCTTTCCTTCTCTGAGTTTCCAGTCTTCCTCTGTGGAGTGAGGGGTGGGACTGGGCTCCTGGACCTTTGAAGGAAGGTCAGGTGTGGGCTCATGTTTCTGCTCCTGGAGTGATAGGCCCCTGGCTGTCACTTTTCTTTCCCATGATTCTGCTGCTCCTGGCCTTCAGATCGGGTGTGCGCTATTTTGTTTATCTCAGCCTTCTGCCAGCTGCACTTTTCCTAGTTCTAAGTGTGAATTTTTTTTTTTTCTCAAGGAGTCTTCCAAGACTGGTTTCTTCTGTACTCCTGTGACATGCTTTTGTAGGAATTATCATAAAACATTAAAAATGCCAGTTGAAGTTTTGCTTTTATAAGGAAACTGTAAGAGCCTTAATAGTTTGGACTATATTGTGTTTATCTTTGCCTCCCCAGTGCCCTGTCACAGAGTCAGTATCAAAAAAATGTTTGTTAAATTTTGCTGAAAACTCTTAGAATATAAAAGTAAACATGTGGTAATTAATATATTGTGCTGGAGGCATAGGAATGGGGTACTGAATAGAGACTAAGTGGAAGGCCTGGCGTGGTGCCTCACACCTGTAATCCCAGCACTTTGGGAGGCCGAGGTGGGTGGATCACGAGGTCAAGAGATCAAGACCATCCTGGCCAACATGGGGAAACCCCGTCTCTACTAAATATACAAAAATTAGCTGGGTGTGCTGGTGCGCACCTGTAGTCACAGCTTACTCTGGAGGCTGAGGCAGGAGAATCGCTTGAACCCGGGGGATGGAGATTGCAGTGAGCCGAGATCGTGCCACTGCGCTCCAGCCTGGCGACAGAGGGAGACTCCGTCTCAAAAAACACACACAAAAAAAACCAAAAAAAAAACTGAGTGGTGGAAAACTGCAAAATGACCCAATGTAATATTTTAATGTTAAAGATGATATTCTCAAACCAGTGAGTAAAAGGAGAGGTTACTTAATAAATGACATTTGACCCGTTCTTTATTATTTTTTTAAAGTTTCCTAATAAACACTATATCGCAAAATAAAATAAATTCTAGGTGGATTGAAAGCCTAAGTGTAGAAACGAGACCTATAGAAGTATGAAACTAGCACGTGGCGGGATGTTGATGCACTCTCGGAAGGTGTGGGCCTTTCCGAGTGTCGTCCCCAACATGGAATCATGAGGAAAGGACAAAAGAGTGGCTTGGCCTCCCAGACCAAGGAGAACAGATTGGCCACCACCATTCTCTTCCTGTCGCTGCCCTAACAAATCATCACAGACTTACTGGCTTACAATGAACACATTATCTTAGAGCTCTAGAGTTTGCAAGTCTGACGTGGTTCTCACTGGGCTAAAACCAAGGTGTGGGCAGGGCTGGTTCCTTCTGGAAGCTCCAGGGGAGAGCGTTTTCCCTGCTCTCTCCAACTCCAGGAAGTGCCCACATTCCTTGGCCTACGGCCCCCTTTCTCCACGTTCAGAATCAGTCATGTTACATTTGTGTGACCTTTCATGGTCCTGTGTCTCTCTGACCGCAGCCGGGAATCTTCTCTGCTTTTGAGTACTCATGATCAGATTGGACCCTCTAGGATAGCCCAGGATGGTCTCCCACCTCAAGGTTTGTATTCTTAGTTGCATCTGCAAAGTCCCCCTTGCCATGTAAGGTGACACAGTCACAGGTTCTGGGCATTAGGATGTGGACATATTGGGTGGGGGTCATTATTCTGACTTCACTGTTGGAACGACTAAGAAGGAAGCCTCTGTGTACAAGGTTTTTACAAATCAGTAAGAAAGTGGTGAGCTCCTCATTAGAAAATGGACAAAGGGTACGAACAATTTACAAGAAGAGGAGGTACAAATGAACAAAATTACAAACAGTGTTTTACCTCACTAATGAATGAAAAGGCACACAGCCAGCATGGAGACGACTGTTCTCCCATTAAGTGAGCAGTGATTTGTGGTGGCCTACACTGCTGGTGGGATATGAACTGCTGCTCTTTGGCAGGGTGGACCAGCGCCTTTTCAATGCGTGCTTTATGTCTCAAGCTTTCCATTTCTATGAGTTTATCCTCAAGAGGTCATCATAGTTGTGTGCAAATATTTGTGTACAAAGATAATCTAATACTTTTTTGTCATCACTATTTGATTTTACTTTTTAGAGATAGGATCTCACTCTGTAACCCAGATTGGAGTGCAGTGATACAGTCTTGGCTCACTGCAACCTCTGCCTCCCGGTCTCAAGCAATTCTCCCACTACTTTTTTGTAATCACTTATTTTAATTTTTTGGGGCAGAGTCTCGCTCTCTAACCCAGGTTGGAGATCAGTGGTGCAGTCTTAGCTCACTGCAGTCTTAGCCTCCCAAGTCTCTGGGACCACAGGTGTATGCTACCATGCTCAGCCATTTTTTTTTTTTGGTATTTTTTGTACAGACAGCGTTTCGCTATGTTGCCCAGGCTGGCCCTGAACTCCTTAGCTCAAGCGATCTGCCCATCTTGGCCTCCCAAAGTGCTGGGATCACAGGCGTGAGCCACCGCACCCGGCCTGTAATCACAATTTTAAATAAGTTAAATGTCTCACAGTCAACTTCAGTTAAACACGTTAAGCTCTCGGGGGATGGAGTGAAATGAGAGGTGGTACTGTAAGGGAGATGGCACAGGCCAGCACGAGCTCACTGGCGCTCACTCTGTTATGGTTCTTAACAACTTTCTTAAACTTTGAAATCATTACAATTTACAAGGAGTTACAGGGAGCTGTCTTGGGAGATCTGTGTGCTCTTCCCCTCATTATTACGCTTTTAGGCTTATATATGTTGCTCATACTCTTTTTATCTATCAAACAATATGTATAAAGTCAAATTATTTAAGTAAATTGAAGAAGATAGTAATGATATGGGGAAATAGTAATGATCTGTTACCAAGTAAAGAAGATAGCACTTCATTCTGTTAAAAAAAATTAAAACATGGTCAGGCGCAGTGGCTCACACCTGTAATCCCAGCACTTTGGGGGGCTGAGGTGGGTGGATCATCTGAGATCAGGAGTTCGAGACCAGCCTGGCCAACATGGTGAAATACTGTCTCTACTAAAAATACAAAAAAAAAAAAAAAAAATTAGCTGGGTGTGGTGGTGGGTGCCTGTAATCCCAGCTACTTGGGAGGCTGAGGCAGGAGAATTATCACTTGAACCCAGGAAGCGGAGGTTGCAGTGAGCTGAGATCGTGCCACTGCACCCCAGCCTGGGCGACAAGAGCAAAACTCTGTCTCAAACAAAAAAAAGAAAAAAAATTAAAACATTCGTGTCTATGTTTAAACACCTCTTTATCCATGTCTATTTTCACATACACACCCCCGAACCTTCAAGGTACCACATCAGAACGTCACCGTGGTTCTCCTTCTCACGTGGCCTGTACCAGTTAGGATATCTGACAGTATTGCCTTCAGCAAACAGAGACTCGTTTATTTCATGTGTCTGGAAGTCTGTGGTAAGCAGTGCAGGGTTGAGCAGCAGCTCAAAGCCATCACAACCCCATGCTCTCTCCCGCCTGTCGGCCCTGCTGCCTTTCATGGTGTCTTCACTCACCCACGTTGGCTGAGGTTCCAGGCCTCACCTCTGTGTTCCAGGCCGGAAGAAGGGATAGAAGCTAGGGGCCAAAGGGGTGCTAGCCAGACCTTTTTTTTTTTTTTTATTTTAAGAAAAGTAATAACCCCATTTATTTCTCGCTGGCTGTGAGCAATAAATGTGTGTCACAGGGCCAGCTGTGGCTGAAGTCAGCCAAGGAGCAAAGGCTTCTGGGTAGAGGTTGATCAGCCAGCCAGTACCCCAGTGTCTGCCACGTGGGGTATGTTTCCATATGTTTTCCAAATTTGCTCTGATGAATGTAAGACTTTCATAATAAAACCATTAAATCTTTAAAAAAAAAATATTTGTCTTTCGCAATTCTGCATTCACTCTTGAGACAAAATGATGGCTGGTGTCACTTCCCAGGTGGGCGTTTCTCCATGAGTGTTTAGTCTGCGGGCAGAGGCTGCAGCCCCTTCCTCGCACTCCCAGACACCCTCATCACCGCGGGGATACCCGAGGGCCTGTGGTGGTGCTTGTCGGGCTGAGGCCCATTCTCAGGGAGGGCTGAATGGCCTGCTTGGGTGGGGTGTGGGCTGGTATGGTGCTATTCATCCCTTCTTAGCTGGGCCCTCGGGACCCCGGAAGTCTGCAGGGGGGCCTGTGGCAGCCCATGGGAACTACTTCCTTCAGCCCAGTGGGTTCCTAGGAGCCCACCTTTCGGGCGAGCTGGTGGTAGGCTCTTGGGAAGGCAGGAGAGAGGCTCACTGTTTTCCCTTTCTTTTCCGTCAGCATCCAGCACGTGTATGGCGCCCAGCATCCCCCCTTTGATCCACTGTTACATGGCACGTAAGTGACGTCCTAACCTCACTTGGCTTCTCAGCTGTGACAACCACCGTCTTCCTGCTTCCCCCCTGCTCCCAGGCATTCCTGAGGGAGGGGAGTGGCTTCTTATTCAGCTGCACTGATCAAGCAGTTACTTTGTGTGAGACGCTGCGCACCCTGTGCCGCTCATTCCGGTGAAGACGGTGGATGTGGGAGCCACAGCCTGATGTGGGGAGGTGGCGGAGCCCTGGGGAGAGCCAGGAGCTGGTATCCGGTAGCCACGGGCAGCCTGGCTCTAGGCCATCCATGCTGTCTTGTCCTTTCCCCTCCACCTTGCACTCTCCACTTGCTGCTGGAGCCCGGCCCTGGCCTGTCCTGGCCCCTCCAGAGCAGGCGGGAGCGCAGGGTGTGGGGCTTGTGCTGGGCTGGTGTGGCCCTGCAGGACTGCGCCTGTCTGAGAAGTGTCTGACTTGAGGTGGGGCCAATGCTATGTGTTGTCATATTTTGGGGGAATCTCACTTAAATGATCGTGTCTTCAAATCCATACACCACAGGCCTGTTCCCTGCACAGGAGCTCCCAGCCCACACCCCCACTGCCGGGAGGGAGTCTTACTGGGTTTCCAGGAAGGCCACAGGCACTAGCCAAGGGCAGCTGGGGCTGATCTGCAGGGCGTCACTGTGCGGCCCTGCGCCTCCTCGCAGGTGGCCTTCCTGGAGCTCTTTCCCCTCTCCCGCCACTGTCCTTATGGGCTTCGGCTGCCCTTATTTTGGCTGTGTGTGTGAATTGCCTTTGCTTTTTCACTCACTATTGCCAGATTGAAGCTGAAAACTTCTATGTCTGTGTTTTTACCTGGGGACTCTTTTCTGGCTGGTTTTGGGGTGAAGCCGTTGAGCCTGTGTGAGTCAAGACTGCCTTTGCATTGCAGTTTGCTCAGGTCCACAGCCAAGATGCCAGCCACACCAGTGAAGGCCAAGAGGGTCAGCACCTTCCAGGAGTTCGAGAGCAATACCAGTGATGCCTGGGACGCGGGGGAGGATGATGACGAGCTCTTGGCCATGGCGGCGGAGAGCCTGAACACTGAGGTGGTCATGGAGACGGCCCACCGTGTGCTACGCAACCACAGCCAGCGGCAGGGGCGGCCCGCACTGCAGGATTCGCCGGGGCTGCAGCAGAAGCCCAGGCCTGAGGCAGAGCCACCCTCGCCCCCCAGCGGTGACCTCCGGCTGGTGAAGTCTGTCAGTGAGAGCCACACGTCCTGTCCTGCAGGTATGATGGGAGGACTGGAGAGACTGTCTGTCTGGGCTTCTGGCCGAGCCAGGAAAGAGGCCAGTCTACTCACTGTGGGAGAATCAGTGGGCTCCCGTCCTCATTTGCAGCAGGCCTTCTGGCCATGAAAACCATTGCAGTTCTCTTCCAGGGGCAGGGGAGCAGTCTGTGCTGTTCCCTTGGGCCCCATGGGCTTTCTTGTGTCTTAGCTGAGTGGAGTGGCTGGGCACCAGGCTGTTGTGGGCTGGCCGTGAGAGGGCTGCGGGTGGGCAGCCGCTTGGGGGACACTGTCTCCCTCCTGACTTCACCATCTTGTGATGGCTCCATGGGTGGTGATGCTGCTAGCTGAGGGGTCAGGCCAGCTGCGCGTTCAGGGTCTGGCCATCTAGGCCGCTTACAGTGTTCCTGCCAGGGGTGCCTCCAGGTGAGCTCAGGTCTGTCGGGGCTGGGAGTCTGACTTTTGGGCCAGCTCCATTCGAATTCTGCCCCCCTTGGGTGGGGTCACATCTGGGGCCGTGTGCGTGGCACTGGTGTGCAGCAGCTGCTTTTGAGGCTGTTTCTGTGGCCTCCGCTCTTCCTGTGTTGCAGGTCATCACGCCTGTGATGGAAAAGCTGCAGGGTCGTATGATGAACCCGCTGTGGGTCGGGCACTGTTTTCAGGGCTTGGCATACCCCAGTGGACAGACTGAGGTACCTCTGTGCCCTGTGGAAAGTCCGTTCTGGTGAGGGGGATGGATGCAGCACTGCCCACCTCCAGCAAAGGGACACAGAGTGTGCGAGGAGGCAGCAAGTGCCATGGTCAAGAGAGGTGGAGAGCGGGGTGGGAGTGCGGTGACCGTGAGAGCAGCGGGGAGCGGGTGTCCTTGTGTGAGCAGGGTTGTTGGGAGGCAAAGGGCTAGGGGCAAGGGCCAGCTGGGGCGGCCACAGGCCCTCATAGGTACCTCCCTCCAAGGTCTTCTCTCCCTGCATTTCCAGCTGAGAAGATGGAGATGTTGAGTAGCCCAAGGTTACACTGCAGAACTAGGTTTCATACCTAGGTCTAGTTTTCCAAACCACGCTCTAGGAACTGGTTAACTTCTAAAATGTTATAGCTCTCATTAGGTGAGAATGCTGTGCGTGATTTCATTTGATCAATTTTCTTTTTGGAGTCGAATAAATTTTAAAGTCTTTGAACTCGTAAGTGGAAATCTGGTTATGGCCTTTGCGGGAGGGTTGGAAACCTGTTGACTGATTGAAGCATGCACTGCCCGCCTCCTGCAGGCTCAGTCCTGGGCTCAGCTGGGGCGGAGTTGGTGTTGGCAAGATCGCTGGCCTCATCTGCTCGTAGGCGGTGCTGACGTTGAAGCTCTGTGAGCCTCTCAGCACCCTGCCCGCTACCCCCAAGATGCAGGGTGCTGTCAGTCTTGAGAGTGGCCAGGATTGCAGGACCACATGGTGTGTGGCTGGGGGATCTGACCAGAGGCAGCCCAGCTCTCCGTGTAAAGCTACTGCAAAACAGGAATCCCAGCAGGTGCTGAGGTGGGTTGGGGGGGAGTCAGGGAAAGAGGGCAGTGAGGATGAGGGGAGGAGACAGGGTGTTACTCTGAAGTCTGTGCCCCCACTTCAGCAGACTTTTCTGGAAATTTAACTGGGCCACATTCTGCCCAGAGGCCATAAGTTGCCTGGTTCCTGGATGGCCTGAGGGTTTCTGTGTGAATTCTTTTCCCCCACCCCCTGGTTATGAAGGAAATGGGGAAGCTGTGCGGGAAGGAGGGTGCGGGGCAGTGTGGCCCTTACCTCCTCACTCCGGCAGCTGCTGGAGCGGATGTCAGCCCGTCAGCTGCAGCATGTGCTCTGGCTCCATTTGCTGGAGTTTATTTTTCACTCCACTTTAATTTTCAGTTTTTGAAAGATGCGATAGCTGGACAGGATTTAGGCCGAGGAGTCTGGAGCCTTTCCCAGCCTCTTGCTTGTTGGTCTCGGGTGGCCGTGTTGAGTGACCTGAGGGCCTTAGGGTCTTCCCTGGGGCTGACCTGGTCCGGGGTTGCTGGGTGTAACTGCCTGTCTCACATCTTGCTTGGGTCTCCCTGGGCCTGTGCATCTTGGGCTGGCACAGGAGGCGGGAGGGAGGGTGGGCAGCTTGCGCCCTAGTGCCACCTCAGTCACTGCCTGTGGTGGCGTCTGGGAAGGTGCCATCCCTCACAGGTCTGGCTTTCTTTGTTTCTTTGGGTTGAGGGTCTCTGTGTGATCTTCCTCCCAGGGCAGTGGTGAGAGCTAGGGAGGGCCAGGCAGGTGGTGGGGTTGGGCGTGCCCTTGAGACAGCAGGTGAGTGCCCTCGTAGACCCTGGTCCCCGGTGAGTCCCCACCATTGCCTCCTGTCCTCAGCGCCTCTGCAGGCTTTCTCCTTGTCCTCACAGTAACTTGCGGGGCTGCCCTCTGCACTCAGGCCTGGCTGCCCCAAGACCACTCTCCTGCACACACACACTCTGGGTCATGTCACCTGGGCAGCCCCTCATCCGCCATCCTAGGCACTGGTGGGACCCTGACCACCAACACAGCCCAAGGGATCCTGGAGTTTTCTGGTTGTCATTGTGTTGCTTTTATGCAAGGTGTGTCCATTTCATTGATGAATAATACTCTGCCAGTGAGGTGAGTGAATTTCAAAGGTGTCACTTACATGTTCTTGCTCAAGAAACTGAGGTCCCCACTGCTCAGTGATGGGAAGGAGGGACTGTTGTGACCCCACAGCATTCACAAAGGGACAACGACACAGCAAGGAAGAACATGTGGTTGGGCGGAGCGCCCTCACCTTCATCCCCCTCTCTCACCCCTGCAGAAAGTGCCAGCGATGCCACCCCTCTGCAGCGGTCCCAGTCTCTCCCACACTCGGCCACTGTCATGCTGGGTGGGACATCTGACCCCAGCACTCTCAGCAGCTCAGCGCTGAGCGAGAGAGAGGCCTCCCGGCTCGACAAGTTCAAGCAGCTGCTTGCTGGACCCAACACGGACCTTGGTAAGCGTCCTGCCCGCTGGAGGACATGTGCAGACATTTCTGGCTGTTTCTGAAATAGATCACATCTTAAAGGATTCTGTGTATGCTTCTGTAATGCACATGCTTCCATGTGTAATTTGCCTTGGAAGAAGGTGATGCGTTTGTGTAATGTTTTCATGCCAGTAAGTCACTAAGGTAGTAGCAATTTGTGCTGATCGTTTTTTGTAGACATGTTTTGTTAATGTTTTTCAATGCAATTTGAAAATGTATTTTCTGTTCCTTTTTATTTTTATTTTTTTTAATTGAGACTGGTCCTTTCTCTGTCTCCCAGGCTGGAGTGCAGTGGTGCGATCATAGCTCGCTGCAACCTGGAGCTCTTGGGCTCAAGCAATCCTGCCTCAGCCTCCCAAGTAGCTGGTACTACAAGCTTGTGCCACCATGCTCACCAAGTTTATTAAACAATTTTTTCTAGAGATAGGGGTCTCCCTATGTTGCCCAGGCTAGTCTTGAACTCCTAGGGTTAAGAGATCGTCCTGCTTCAGCCTCACAAAGCACTGACTGGGCTTACGGGCGTGAGCCACCATGCCTGGCCCGTTCTGTTTTCTTATTGTCCTAGTTGCCCTCTTTATTATTGTGGCCGTTGGTGAGTCCTTCAAGGCTGGCCAGGTGGACATCCAGGATGCCATCCTTTCATGGCATTCTGAGACAGCGGCTCATGGGGGCACAGTGCTGGCGACCATCAACTCCACCTGCTGATTTTGCACTTTCCTGCCCTGGGACTGGTGGTCATCAGAGGGTGACAGACTGTGAGCCCTGCAAGGGGGCAAGGGTGAGGCTGGAACAGAGGGGCAGGCCCTCAGGGCAAGTGCAGTCAGCAGCGTGACCCTTCTTGCGGGAGCTGCTTCCAGGCACACACAGCGCCACGTGGACTGCCGCGGCCAGGCTCTGTGGAACACACCCGCTTTGAGTTCCTACGGTGGAATTCCTACTGAATCCACGTTCTTCCTTTACGAATCCCATCTTCATGGAGTGCCACTCTGGCTAGGCATTTGCTAGATGCTGGAGCTCTCGGGGGGACTGGAATGTGGCCTTGGTCATGGGATTGCTTCATTGGGGGACAAACCTGTATCAGACAGTTGTGGCTGGTGCCACCGCGACACTGAGAGCTGGAGGTGCAACGCCTGGCTCAGCCAGGAGGTGGCGAGTGGGGCACGCGGATGGGCCGCCAGGAGCCGTGCAGGGCCTTGCAGGAGCCGGGCCTTCAGGCTCAGAGGCCCAGGGCAGCGAGAGGGTTTCTGGGCAGAAGCCGTGGTTCACAGGGCACAGCTGAAGCTGCGTTCCCGAGGCTGGGGAGGACAGCTCCTGGAAGGTCTCCCGGCTAGAAGGACACAGCTCTGAGTGAGTTCTCAAGGTGGGTTGTTGTTTCTCCCTTATGTTTATTTTTTAAACCAGTAACGCTTGCATATGCTGTAACAGTACACAGCACAGCAGGTGTATATGGAATGAGGCCTGTCCCAGCCTCCACTTTCCCTTCCTTTCCGCAGTTCCAGATGTCTCCTTCCAGCGATGGCCCATGCACATGTTATTTTAAACGTTTTATGTTGATGCGATTCAAACTTGCAGAACATTTGGCAAGAACAGTGCAAACAACTCCCATATGCTCTGTACCCAGAATCACCAATTGTTTACGTTTGCCCATTACCATTCTGCGTGTGTGTGCCTGTTTGTGTGTCTATGTGTATGCTCCTGAACCATTTGAGAGTCAGTTGGAGATAGATCCCTTTACCTCTAAAACCTTCACTGGAGATTTCCTAAGCACAAAGACATTCCGTCAAGGTAGTCACAGCACAGGTGTCAGAATCAGGACGTTTCACATTGGCACAGTACTGTTTCAACACGTTTATTACTGTAATCCACAGTCCATAGTCACATTCTGCCGGTTGTCGCAGTAATGTCCTTTCTCTCTTTTTCTTAGTCCAGAGTCCAGTGGGGACCGTGAGTTCCATTCAGGTGTCGTGCCTCTGTCGTCTCCGTCAACCTCGAACGGCAGCTTTGTCTGACTCTGTTTCCATCTTGACACTTGAGCAGAGCACAGGCCAGTTATTCTGGGGGATGTCCCTTGGGTTGTTTGGGTCGGCTGCTTCCCCACGATGAGATTCTGGGTGATCATTTTTGGCAGGAACATCACTGAAGGGATTTGGGTCCTTCTCCATCAGCACAGCAGGGCTCATGGTGCTGGACCCTAACAGTGGTGATGTGGACTCCAGTCGCTTGCATGAGGTGGCGTCTGCCTGCTCTTCCCGCTGAGCGCTCCCTGTCTCCTCTGGTGATGGAGTGCTCTGGGGAGAGGTGCCCTGGGGCCTGTGCGTCTTTACAGTGTATTTCCTTCCCCGCTGCACAGGAAGGTGGTTGTGCGCTGCACTTTTTAAAGGGATGATATGTGTTCCCATGGTGTCCGTGGAGAACCGTCTTAGTCTTTAGAGTGCCCTGTAACACGACTGCACCAGCCCCTGTGGGTGGGCAGGCAGGTTCTTCCTAATTTACTATTGTTACAAACAACTTGAGGACTTTTCTTCAGGCATCTGAGCTTCCTGCTGTGATGATGAGATTCATAGAGCCTCCCTAGGCCTGGGTGAGGTGAGGAGGCAGCGTGGGGATGGCTCTGTGATTTTGGCTAGAGCACCAGGTAGGTGGAAGCGCCACCCACCAAGATAGGGCATAAAGGTAGATTGTGCCTACAGGAGTCTAGTCCTGTGCTTGAGGTACCCATCTTGGCCACCTCCTCTTCCAGCATGCCACTGTCCCTTCTCTGCTGGCTCTCATGCCTCCAAGGTGGTGTGGGGATGCAGAACTGCATTGCGCCCGGGAGGGTAGGTCCTGGAGCCGGGCTGCCTGCGCGGAGAGCTGGCTCCACTGGTTACTCACCTCGTGACCTTGAGCCAGCTGGTGACGATCCTGCGCCTCAGAGTTCCTGTTTGTGTGACAGGCATGATGAGAGCAGTGCTCACTCTGCAGGTTAAATGAGATAGTATGTGATAGTATGTATAACACGCTTAAGAGAGTGCCTGGCACATACTAAACACTCCAAAATCTTCATTGTTTTCATGGCTGTTCTTATGCTCACTTGAATTGGCCTTTTTATCCTCTCACTCGATTTTTGCGCTATTGACATACGCGGTCACTTTTGTGGTCATTGACAAGTCAAGTGACTTGCAGATGTTTTCCTGGTTGTGTCCTATGGTTTCCAGCGATAGGCAGGTGGCGGGGAGACAGCTGGTGAAAGCAGGATTTGCCTGATGGGAACCCTGTGCTGGGTCAGTGGCACCCACCTGGAACCTTCTGGCGGACTTTGTCATTGAAGCAACTTTTGGAAATTAAAATCATACTTAAAGGTAAAGGTTTCAAGACTTGTGGGAAGAGGTGAGTATGTAGGGCTAGATTTTTAATGTCAAAATCAAGTTATTTTCTTAGGTTGAGGAGACTGTGGGTTTTTTTTCTTTCTGTATAATTCTATGTAAATATCAAATTTAAACCCCAAAATGCTAAAAGCAGAGCTTTCAAAGTTAAGCAATTACTGCATTTGTATTTAGTGGCAAGAGAAAACATAGCCGGTAAATTGCCTGTTTTTATAAGGTAGTTAAGATAGCTTTGGAAGACAGTGGAATGCGCCGTCTTCACATTACATGCAAGACATAAGTGGCAAATATTTGCCCATGTTGGAGAAGCAGATCACCGATGTGCAAAGCGCCTGCAGATGTGAGCCTAACTGCTGCGAATCATTCTGTCCAGCGGAGTGCCGTTTTTCTTTGTTTAGCTTATGCTCTGTTATGAGCCTGGGGATCAAAGTAGCAAATAGAACTTAACAGCTCATTTTACTCTTAGCATTGGCTCAGTATTTACTCAGAGAAAGACCGCCTGCTTTGAAGCCCTGGAAAATGACACTCATGTTGGCCACATGTGTCTGGTGAATGGCAGTGCGATTTGGAGGCACGCAGAGCACGCAGTTCCCAAGGACCATCTGGGGCCCATCTTGCAGCAGTGGGGCCTCGGAGGGCAGACTGTGTGTGGAGCTCAGCTCTGGCCCTCAGGGCTTTCAGACGGTAGGACACAAGGCACTACTTCCCTTCCTTCAAGGAGTGGGGCCAGGCCACGGTCATGTTCCTCTTTCCCCAAGTGCCAGGCAGCTAGTCTGGGCTTTATGAGAGTGTACTGATAGATGGAGGTCAGGGGAGATGGTGTTTTGGGGGCTGGGAGGGCATGAACAAAAGTTTGGAGGTGTGCACCTCTGCAGCACGGATATGAGGAGTAGGTGCCCCCTTGGTGTCCGTGGCTGGAGGGCAGCCCTGAAGGGGCCTGGGCTCTTGGTGACAGGAGGCAGCAGATGCAGCCTTGGAGTTGGTCCTCAGTGTGATGGCTGGCCGTGTCCTCATTCGTGAAGTGGCTCAACTTCCCTGTCTCGTCAGCTGTAGAGGGAGCATGAGACCTGCCCTCAGGGTCCTTGTGAAGGTTGGAAGAAATGTGAGTAGTCACTCATTCATTCAGTGTCTGTTGAGCACCTGCTGTGGTCGTGGGCACTGGGAGAAACAGGCAGCCAGGCTCGCAAGGGCCCTGCCCTCCATGAGCTGACATTCTCATGTGAGGAAACAGATGGAGCTCGCCTGGTACCCTGGCAAACATCAGAAGGCAGGAAGTTTCTCGGGGGGGGGGGGGGGTGAAGCTGTGTTGGGGGGTAGGGGCTGGAGCTGCTTCACAGTTGGCTGCTTCTAGGGTGAGATCTGGATGGAGGCAGGCATTTGAGGAGGGGCACGAGCATTCTAGGGAGAGGCCCAGAGGTGCAAAGGTTGTGTGGGCGATAGAGCTTCATGTGCTTGAGGAATTGCTGAGGCTCTGGCCTGGTGGCTGAGCAGGTCTGAGGGAGAGGCCTGTAAGGCAGCCAGGGACCTGGCCCCCAGGGATGAGAAGTCCAGGAGAAGAAGCTCTGCTTTTACTTTGAGCACAGCATGAAGCCTCTGGGAAATTTTGAACCGGGGGAGTAAAGCGCGGTGCAGAGCGTAGGAAAGCAGTTGCTGTTCTGTGGAAGGAAGAGCCGGTGACTGCTTCCGCGCAGAGTGGTTGCCATGGCCATGGGCTGGGCAGAGTCCTTGGGCAGCTCTTGGGAGGGGTGGGGGAGCGTCAGAGTATGGTGGGAGACTAGAGGGCAGAAACGGAGGGCTGGAGCTGGGGATGCAGGGTGGCATGGGCTGGGTGAGCTGGGGGCTGATTGCATCTGGAGCTGGGTATACCAGAGAAGGTGAGAGCCGGGACCCCCATAGCTTAGAGCCTGGCGTCTGCAGGAATAGACACAGAAATCAGAACACGCTCAAGACGTGGCATTTCACTGGGGAGACAAAATCACGTCCTCATGAAACATAGAGCCAGGGACAGCAGTGTATTTAAACAGTTGCACAGTTCCTGCCATTTGGGGGCCTTTGCTCTGTGTTGGGCACTGTGCTGTAGAGACTCTGTTATCATCAAAAGATTCCCCGCTGCACCCCCACCCCCTTTCCGTGTGCCCCAGGTTGCTGGCCTTATTGCTGGTTTACAGCTGAGGAGCCTGAGTCGAGGTTTGGCAGGCGGCCGCCCTCCAGCCCCACAGTGAGGGCAGAGCTGGCTGGGAACCGGGGTCACCCTAGGCTGGGCTCCCAGCCTCCAGGTCACACATTGGTGCTTAGTGTAGACAGTGGGCATTCTCAGTGCTCTTGGAGGCTGGAGGAAGGGGGCTCTTTTCTCTCCTGTGGGCCTCAGAGATCCTGACTTCGGGTGTGGGAGCTGGGGTCAGGCGCCCAGGAGCTGAGGCCAGGAGGGCAGTTGGTTTTCGCGGCCCAGCCTTCGGTGTCCAGCATCGCCCTCTAGTGGCCAGGTGCTGGCCTTGCAGCCTGTGCTTCCTTAGCATAGCAGGCACGTTGGCCTTATGGGTGGGGGTGCTTACACTTGCATGTGACTGTGTGTGTTCAGCGTGTTCACTGAAAGGCAAGCACAGCCTCAGAAGAGAGTGATAATGTGAGGGACGAAGGAGAAAGCTCTGGCCAGCTCGGCCTTGCCCTGGAGTCTCATCAGGGAAAGGCCTTCTCAAGAAAGGCAGCCCCCTGGCCACTTAGAACTGCCAGATGCAGAGGCCTGGGGTGGAGGGAACAGATGCCTGCTGGTACACCCATTCTGTGTGTGCAGGGGGCCAGCCACACCCACATCCTTGCTGGCCCTGCTCTGTCCCCAAGTCCCTTGTAGTGTCACGTGGTAGACACTCATCATTTGATGAGGTTCACTGACTCCTCAGCTAGACTTTTCTCTTCCTTCTTTGGGGCATACATGTTCCTCTCTGTCTGGTTTTACTTTGCTTCTTAGGTAAATTCACTAGGGAAGTCACTGTCACTACCATCCAGTGGCAGCTCAGCCTGATCCCTCCTTGAGCCAAGGATGAGCTTTTCCAACCGTGTGGCTCTGCGTTTGCATTTTCCCCTCAGTGGCTCCCCCGTGTCTCTGCTACTCTGCCTTCCCTCACAGCGGTGTCTTCATCTGAGAATGGGATAATGACAGCTCCATAGTGCTTGGCAGGCATGATGAGGCCATCCGTGGTGTGGTTAGCATGGAGCCCCTCCCACCTGCTGTGTCCTTACCATCTTTTTCCTACGTGTCCTCCCCGCCCAGGTTTTCCATGGAGGCTGTGAAGCTGCAGATGGCATTCGTTGTCCTTTTATTCCAGTTAATAGTGCATCGTCAGCCTTTCCCATGCTGCTATCATCTTCATAACCATCATTTTTAATGGCTGTATAATGTTTTGAAAATGATCTTTACTTAAAATTCTTATTAAAATGGTATATCTAAGGCAAAATTTCATTCATACGGTTAATCAAAATTGAGACTTGTTTGAGAGTATTTAAAATGTGTCACATCAGCTCCTGTAAACAGAAGTGATGTTCCTGGGTGTTCTGGAGGCAAGAGGTGGGGGAGGCAGGGTGGGGGGATGCTCAAGGGCTCACCGCGTGCAGTGTAGGAACTGGTAACATTGATTTCTACTCGATTTACCCCTGTTTCTAACTGGAAACGCTACATTATACAAAGTTAAAACATTTACAGTGGATCCTCAGGGCCTGCAGGCTGACAAATAAATCTCCTTTGCTCCCTGAATAACTCTTCTATTTCTATCTCCTTTCAGAAGTGTTGCACACATATTCCAGTAGATTTACATAGACACGTGTTAATAGATTTCTCACGCCATCCCATTCTTTTTTTTTTTTTTTTTTTTTGAGACAGAGTTTTGCTCTTGTTGCCCAGGCAGGAGTGCAGTGGCATGATCTCAGCTCACCGCAACCTCTGCCTCCCAGGTTCAAGTGATTCTCCTGCCTCAGCCTCCCAGGTAGCTGGGATTACAGGACCATGCCACCACACTCAGCTAATTTTGTATTTTTAGTAGAGACAGGGTTTCTTCATGTTGGACAGGCTGGTCTCGAACTCCTGCCCTCAGGTAATCCACCCGCCTCGACCTCCCAAAGTGCTGGAATTACAGGTGTGAGCCACCGCACCCGTCCGACCCCATTCTTTTAAAAATACAAATGAAAACATATTAGAGTTACGTGCCCATCTCCTCCCATGCCTCATCTCTCCCCACCAAAAAAAAAAAAATATATATATATATGAGCATGAAAACAGGTGAGATTTAGTATATATGCATAATCATATTTTATTACTAGTGTGAAAATGGCATAAAGGCATCAAATTTTTAAGTAAAATATTCTGTTTGAAAAACTTGAGGTACAGTTCAGATAACATACAATAAGCTGTTTGGTGGCAAACAGTTCAGCAGCATTTGGTGCCTCCACGCTGCTGCACAACCCCCACCTCAGGCATTCCTCATGCAAAAGAATAGGCAGATATTCATCTTTGGGAGGAGTTTGTTAAAAAACAGTAATTATATAATTGGAGGATTTTTGTTCTTATAATCAAATGAGGAGATAACTCTGCTTTGGACCCTTCTGGACTCCCCGTGGTGATACAGTCTTCCATCAAGGACTCAGATCCTCCTGGAAGATAGAAGACATCAGATCATTCCTTTTGTCCTCACGTGAGTGCTGTGGGGCGGCTGAACTGCTGAGAGGCTGTACCCTCACATGCAGGGTGATTATAGAGGCGGGGCTTGCTCTGGGGAGCATGGCTGGCACAGGCCAGGCTGTGTGTCAAGAGTCCATCACTCGGCTGTCATCTAGGACAGGCTGATTACCAAGTTGCCTGGGTGCAGGGCAGCAGACTGGCCTCAGGTTCCTGTGGGCAGGGGCC
Organism: Cacajao melanocephalus; assembly: GCA_963573385.1. Taxonomy (NCBI): domain Eukaryota; kingdom Metazoa; phylum Chordata; class Mammalia; order Primates; family Pitheciidae; genus Cacajao; species Cacajao melanocephalus. The sequence continues at coordinate 48,035 of CAUYLG010040874.1, forward strand.
AGTGGATGTCAGATAATTGATGAGCTTGTTTGGCCAGGTGCAGGCACTGGAGGTGGCAGGGCCACGTGGAAAGGCTTTGGTACTTCGCATATCAGTGGCCTGGTCAGGAAGGCCCATTGGATGGAGTGGTGAGGAGCTGTCAGGGACAGATTCTGGGGTGGGGTGGAGCCAGCAGAGAGACGTAGGTGACAAGAAAGCAGGTTCCCATCTCTACATTCATCCGTTAGACATGAGTAGGTGCCTGCCGTGCCAGGTGCTGGACGTGCTGGATGGTGACGCGCCCTTGAGTTCTGTGGGCTCCTGAGGGCTGGCATTTGTGGGTACATCTTGTCTCATGGGTGTGATTTCCATAGTGGGAGATGGGGCAAGACTCTCCCAGGGAGGGACTCACTTAAGCGGAGAGTTGAGAGGAGGCAGAGAGAGCAGAGTCTGAGTGGTGAGGGCGGCAGCAGCAGCAACAGTCATAACGGTGTGTCGAGCTGTGTGCTGAGCACGTTGTGTGCAGTGCCCCTGCGATTCCTACAGAGTACAGAAGCTCAGTGCCTGGCTCAGGGTCTCCCGGCTAATGGAACCAGCATGCCAGGCCAGGTGTGACCAAGAGAGCCAGCATCCAGTCTGTCGCCCTGCAGGACTGATAGTTTGAGAAGAAGGCAGTGGTAGGAAAAGCTAAAAATGCAGCTGGGGTCAGTTCTTGGAAGGTCTGGCCCGCCAGGTGGAGGCGTTTGATTTGAGGCAGCGATGGTGCCGTGAGAAAGCCACTGGGGATGGAGAGGAGGTGCTGAGATCCTGGGCTCAGATCCTGCCTCCGCCACCCTCAGACGTCCAGCCTCTTAATCCCGCTGTAGTCTCAGTTTCCTCATCAGTAAAATCAAGGAATTGGTGCAGGTGGTTGCCGAGGTCTGGAAGTCTTTGTTCCGTGGGTAGTTGGGAGCCCCGGAAGGTTTTGGGCAGGGAGTGGAATGATCAGAGCTGTGCTTTGGGGAGGTTAATCGGGCTTCTGGTGCTTTGTGATGATCCTGCTGTCGGGCTGGAAGTGACGTGGGGGTGACACTTTGAAATTCAGCAGCAGGTGAATTAGCTGTGCTCTGAGCTGTAGCCGTTTGCAACTCCCTCATGCTGTTTCTGGGTCTGGTGGCAGCTTCTGCTCCCCTGCCACTGCCTTCTCCTGCCCGCTCGCTCCCTGGCACCATTGCTGGCTTCTCTGAACACCCTGTGGGCACAGCAGGCACAAGGATAATGAGGCTGTTTGGGTGGGCTTGTGGTGCTGAGGAGACACGGAGCACCCATGAATCATGGGGATCACAGAGGCCCAGATGTGAGGCTGGCATTTGAAGCGTGCAGGCTCCAGGGCTCGCATGTGTTGGTCACACTGTGGGCTGCCTGGCCTCAGAGCCTCCTCAGCTACTCTTCCCAGTGGCCCTCACACTGCCCACCCCTGCAGGAACTGCCCCCACCACCTTTCTGCTGGCTATGCGTGGCTTTGGTCTGGCTCAAAGAGGGTTTTGAAATGGGTTTTCCGTGAAGGTGATTGAGGTATTGGCAGAAGGCTCACTGCATTTAACAAAAAGGGATTTTAGTTAAAGATGCAGCCAGGTAACTCAAACTTTGGGATGACTTTACTGATCCTTGTTTTAGTAGCATACTTGTCAGATTTACGGAGTACCATTCAGTTTACAGGAAAATGTTTCCTAATCCTTGTAAGCTTAAGTTTGCGTGTTTTGACTTAATCTTAGCATTTGTCTTTCTTGGTTGGGTTATTTGAAGCCATTTCAGGCTTCTTTTGGCTGTTTCCGTGCTGCAGTTGATCTTCTGGCGTGTGTGGTCTCTTCCGGGTTATTGATAGAGTCGGTCGTGTCTGGACCTGTCTGCCTGGTGATTCATGCGGCCGCCACTGTCCCCTGGTCCACTCCTCATCTCGCAGGCGGCTCCCAGGTCTTTCTGTATGCAGGTCACTGTATTTCATTTGCTTCTTTCTTTACTTTAATGACCTTCTAGATCAGACCATTAAATACTCACTAAAGTACACTATTTTTTTCGATTTATTCATGGTTATTTCCTCAATAAAGTGCATATTGAATCCGTAAGACACAGATTTCCTTATGTGTGCTGCTTCCATCAGATGTCATTAAAACTTTTCTAGGCCTGGGCCTTCTGTGCTTGAAAATGCCTACCTAAGCCAAGTATTAAAGAATAAGATCTACTTAGCAATGTCATTTTTTCATCTTTAGTATGTAGCATTTAATTTACAGTTACTTTCAGCGAGACTCTAAATTCGCCTTGGCCAGTGCAGCTGACTTTTCTTGAGAGGGAGAAACCTTATTTTTATTTTAACTTTTTGTTGGCTTTTCCATTTTCCTGGGGTAGAAGAAGAATGCTTTAATAATAGTGAAAATTATTTCTGATTATTTCTTTCAATTAAAATATGTAGTGAGCTCCTGCCGGGCGAGGCACAGGGGACCCGAAGGCTTCCGCTTTAATGGAGAGACAGGTCTGCTGCAGATAATTACGGTAGAGCGAGGAAGGGCGAGGGCTCTTAATCAATTGTAAGAAGTTCTGTGGTAGCAAGCAAGCACGCGGTTTACCCCTTGAAAGGGCCTTGCTCACCCAGGCTGGAGTGCAGTGGCTCTTTGAGGCTCACTACAGCCTCAAACGCCTGGGCTCAAGTGATCCTCAGCCTCCCAGTGGACTTTGTAGGCAGCCTATGGAGTCTCATGGCACAAGAAGATTAAACAATGTTTCCAATTTCATTCATTCATTCGATGGAGTCTCCCTCTGTCACCAGGCTGGAATGCAGTGGCTCTTTGAGGCTCACTACAGCCTCAAATGCCTGGGCTCAAGTGATCCTCAGCCTCCCAGTGGACTTTGTAGGCAGCCTATGGAGTCTCATGGCACAAGAAGATTAAACAATGTCTCCAATTTCATTCATTCATTCATTCATGAGTTGGAGTCTCCCTCTGTCACCAGGCTGGAGTGCAGTGGCGCGATCTCGGCTCACCGCAACCTCTGACTCCCTGGTTCAAATGATTCTCTTGCCTCAGCCTCCTGAATAGCTGGGATTACAGGCATGTGTCACCACGCCCTGCTAATTTTTGTATTTTTAGTAGAGACGGGGTTTCACCATGTTGGCCAGGATGGTCTCAATCCCTTGACCTTGTGATCCACCTACCTCGGCCTCCCAAAGTGCTGGGATTACAGGCCTGAGCTACTGTGTCCAGCCACAGTGTTTCCAATTTTAATAAATTTCTGCAGTCTATCTGGGGAAAAAAAGTTCTCTGGAAACACAGATGAACAAGTAATGAATTCTGCTGGGGATATGGCTGGGGGTGGGAGCAGGTGGGCCTTCACGGGCCAGAATAGCTACAGAGAAGGTATCGTGTCTGCTGGGCACCGGGGGCGAGCCACCTCCTCGAACCAGGACTGGGGCAGGGTGTTCCATGAAGGCGGGGGCACTTTACGGGCTAGAAATCAGATCTACAGATGCAGATGATATCTGGAAGGTGGCATGGATTGGACACCGGGATCTCAGAAGGAGGATGCAGGAGGCTGAGCCCTGGTGCTCCTTCCAGGAGCCTTGGTGGGGACCAGAAAGCTGGTGCTGGTTTCTACCTTCCCGTAGCCCTTGCCTAGTCGTGCATACCTGGGCCCCTTTTACCCATGGGCTGGTGTGGCAAGGGCACCAGGCTTCTCTTCTTAGAGAATATTTACTTCTGTTCATCTTTGTTACTCTTAAATGTAATTTAAAATTACAGATGTTTAGTGTTTGAAATTTAGCAACTACTGAGAGTAATAATAAGAAAAATAATAGCATCTAATGTATTTTTTTTTTTTTTGAGATGGAGTCTTGCTCTGTCGCCCAGGCTGGAGGGCAGTGATGAGATCACGGCTCACTGCAACCTCCGCCTCCCAGGTTCAAGCAATTCTCCTGCCTCAGCCTCCCGAGTAGCTGGGATTACTTGCCTGCCATCACACCCGGCTAATTTTTTTTGTATTTTTAGTAGAGATGGGGTTTCACCATATTGGCAAGGCTGGTCTTGAACCCCTGACCTCAAGCGGTCCACCCGCCTTGGCCTCCCAAGTGGTGGGATTACAGATGTGAGCTGCCAAGTGCAGCCTGTTTTTACTTATTTTAAATAATGTCTTTTCCCATGACACTAATTTTCTTTGAAAACATGATTGTTAATGGCTTTGTAATATTCATTAAAATACATTCATTTCTTCAGTTTGCTTGCAGGCGAAACATTTCTGAAGACATTCTATTTACTGGGTGTTTAAGTTGTTTCCAGTTTTGTTTTTGATGCTGTTTTTTATTTATTGTAATTACTAACCTGTGAGGCACACCCCTGACACATAACTCTTGAACACCTTCCTTGTGTGATTTCCACGGCAGGAGCCCTGGGGTGAGGACTTGGTGTTAAACGGAGCTGCGCGTCGGTCCCTTGTTTACCCGCGTTGTCTTGCTTGCCCCTGTGGTTCCCTGCTGGCCCCGTGCAGTTTGATAGCCACTGTTGACTTGATTACTCTTTGCCCTTTGTTTCCTCTCTATTAGTGTTTTTGAATTGAAGTGCCCCTGGGCACACAGTAATTTATTTGGACCTTCGGATGCTGTCTCGCTCAGAACACGCAATCCTGCTTCCCCCGTGTTTGATTTGCCAAGGTTTTTCTGCTTCAGACTTTCTAGATGCTTTAGAGGTCGGTGGGCAGTTCTAACAAGACTGTGGCCATTTCTCTTTGTAACGTATTCACTTGTTTGCTCACTCATGAATTCAGTCATTTGCTCATTGATTTGTTCGCTCATTTACTCGGAAAACATTTCTTAAGCTGCCTGGTGCTGGGCAGTGAGGATACAAAGATGTATTTGTGAGTCATACTCCCTGCCCTGTAGGGATCTCATCCATGCTGAGAGACCCAGCAAAATAGAATTCCAGCTTTGTGGAGAGAAGGGAGGGCCTCCATGGATGAGGCTTGTTTGGTGGGTGGGAGAATGGAAGATGAAGGGAGAGGGTGTTGCATGGAGGGGAGGCCTGCTGGTGGGTCAGGGGCGAGTGGAGAGAATCAGCTGGAGCCTGTGGGGTGTGCTCCAGTGTGCGCCATGGGCTGGTCGGTCTAGCTGTAGCCGAGGGGAGGGCTCTGGGGAAAGTGAAGCAGATTGGATTTTCTCCTGCAGGTGGTGTCATTACCCTGCTTACCGTTCTTTCACAATCATGCTCGTGCCTTTGGGATTGGGACGGAGGCCTCTGGCCCTCTGAACCTGCCGTGGGCCTCCTGCTGCTGCTGCCTGCTTGCTCTGTGACAGCAGTGGCGGCTCCTCTTCTGTCCCTGCGCCTCCCCACTGGGAAGCAGTCTGTGGCCCCTGTGCCTGGTTCACGCGCACACTTTGGTTTGGAGGGTATCTCAGGGGAGGGATTTGGGCCTGACGCTGGGCCTGGCTCAAGGCCATGCTTCGTCATTACTTGGTAAACTGAAGAGTAAACTTGCCTGGAGTTGTATTTAGTCTTCCCTTATCTCAGCCAAAAACTGTTGTTTTCAAGAAATTTACTGCCGTTCTCTAAGCACTGAGTGAAGTTATTCTTTCTAATAAGATTAGGTAAATTCTGTGGAGGACTTGAAGGAGAATCAGTCTCATTAGAAGTCAACCCAAGAGTAGCACCATCTCCACAGCAGTGGATTCTACTGGGGCACGTTGTTTGTGAGGCTCTCTGCTTTAGGCAGTAGCTGAGGTGGGGAGTGGTTAGTACTCAGGGAAGTTAGCCAAGCGGTAGATGCCAGGATGAGGTCATGTTCTTTTTTTTTTTTCTTCGCTAGGGCTTTTGAAAGCATTTTGATGCCTATACATATTATCAATCCCCATGACCAAAATAAGATAGGCCACATTTCCTGACATCTGTCACAGAGCTGCTTATTCACAGACCTCATTAACATTTCCCTGTCCTGCTGTCCTACAAGAAGCTGGGGGAGCTTGTGAAAACTGCAGACCTCATCAGAGGGTCATTCCCGCTGATTCCCTAAGCATCAGATCTTAACATCTGAATTGTCTCAGTGTCCTGTTCACATAGGCAAAATGCTGGTGTTCGAATGTTGAAGACTTCCAGTAACAAGGAAATCTGTATATTGCACAGCTTAGAACATTTTTGCTAAACTCATTTGTATACATTAAGTAGGTACATCTTTTTGTAAGTCAATCCTATCTCAAGAGAATGGCTTAAAATTTTTTGCCCTTTGGTTGTAGTGGAATAGCTTTCTCTGTAACCTCCACCCATTGGCTTTCATAAGTGGGGCCATATTGGATGAGTCCAATTCCCTGTTGACATTGCTCTAAGTGTGTGAAGATAACTAGATAATTAGGTTGTCCTTTCTTTTTTCTTTATTTCTTTTTCTAAAAAAAAAAAAAACGAAAAGGGGATACATGTATAGAATGTGCAGGTTTGTTACATAGGTATAAATGTGCCATGGTGGTTTGCTGCACCTATTGACCCATCCTCTTGACTACCCTCCCCTCACCCCCCACCCCACAGCAGGCCCTGGTGTGTGCTGTTCCTCTCTCTGTGTCCATGTGTTCTCATTGTTCGACTCCTACTTATGAGAGAGAACATGTGGGGTTTGGTTTTGTGTTCCTGTGCTGGTAGTTTGCTGAGGATAGTGGCTTCCAGCTTCATCCATGTTCCTGCAAAGGACACGATTTCATTCTTTTTATGACTGCATAGTATTCTTTGCTATATCTGTGCTGCATTTTCTTTATCCAGTCTATCATTGGTGGGCATTTAGGTTGGTTCCAAGTCTTTGCTTTTGTAAATAGTGCTGCAATAAACATATGTGTGCATGTGTCTTTATAGAATGATTTGTATTCCTTTGGGTATATACCCAGTAATGGGATTGCTGGGTCAGATAGTATTTCTTCCTTGGGGAATTGCCAAACTGTCTTCTACAATGGTTGAACTAATTTACATTTTCACCAGCAGTGTAAAAGTGTTCCCATTTCTCTACAGCTTCTCCAGCATCTACTGTTTCCTGACTTTTTAATAATCGCCATTCTGGCTGGCGTGAGAAGGTATCTCATTGCGGTTTTGATTTGCATTTCTCTGATAATCTGTGTTGCTGAGCTTATATGTTTGCTGGCTGTATAAATGTCTTCTTTTGAGAAGTGTCTGTTCATATTCTTCGCCCACTTTTTGATGAGGTTGTTTGCTTTTTACCTGTAAATTTAAGTTCCTTGTAGATTCTGGATATTAGACCTTTGTCAGATGGATAGATTACAAACATTTTCTCCTGTTTTGTAGGTTGCCTGTTCACTTTGATGATAGTTTCTTTTGCTCTGCAGAAGCGCTTTAGTTTAATTAGATCCCATTTGTCAATTTTGGCTTTTTTTATTTTTGCAATTTCTTTTGGTGTTTTTGTCATAAAGTCTTCACCCATGCCTATGTCCTGAATGATATCGCCCAGTTTTTTTCTAGGGTTTTATGGTTTTGGGTTTTACATTTAAGTCTTTAATCTGTCTTGAGTTAATTTTTGTATAAGGTGTAAGGAAGGGGTCCAGTTATAGTTTTCTGCATATGGCTAGCCAGTTTTCCCAGCACCAATTACTGGATGGGAAATCCTTTCCCCATGGCTTGTTTTTGTCAGGTTTGTTGAAGATCAGATAGTTGTAAATATATGGTGTTATTTCTGAGGTCTCTGTTCTGCTCCATTGGTCTATGTATGTCTGTTTTGGTACCAGGATTGCTGTTTTGGTTGGTATAGTACAGTTTGAAGTCAGGTAGCATGATGCCTCCAGCTTTGTTCTTCTTGCTTAGGATTGTCTTGGCTCTACGGGGTCTTCTTTGATTCCATATGAAATTTAAAATAGTTTTTTCGAATCCTGTGAAGAATGTCAATGGTAGTTTGATGGGAATAGCATCGAATCTATAAGTCACTTTGGGCAGTATGGCCATTTTTACTTGACTCTTTCCAACTGTGAGCATGGGATGTTTTTCCATTTGTTTGTGTTCTCTCATATTTCCTTGAGCTGTGGTTTCTAGTTCTCCTTGAGGAGGTCCTTCACATCCCTTGTTCCCAGGTGTTTTATTCTCTTTCTAGCGATTGTGAATGTGAGTTCATTCATGATTTGGCTTTCTGCTTGCCTAATGTTGGTGTAAAGGAACGTTTGTGATTTTCGCACTTTGATTTTGTATCCTGAGACTTTGCTGAAGTTGCTTATCAGTTCCAGAAGTTTTTGGGCTGAGATGATGGGGTTTTCTAAATATACAATCATGTCTTCTGTAAACAGAGAGAAGTTGACTTCCTCTCCTCCTAATTGAATCCTCTTTATTTCTTTCTCTTGCCTGATTGCCTTGGCCAGAACTTCCAATGCTATGTTGAATAGGAGTAGTGAGAGAGGGCATCCTTGTCTTGTACCAGTTTTCAGAGGGAATGCTTCCAGCTTTTGCCCATTCGGTATGACACTGGCTGTGGGTTTGTCATAAATAGCTCTTATTATTTTGAGATGTGTTCCATCAATACCTAGTTTATTGAGAGTTTTTAACATGAAGCATTGTTGAATTGTATCAAAGGTCTTTTCTGCATCTATTGAGATAACAATGTGTTTTTGTCTTTGGTTCTGTTTATGTGATGGATTACATTCATTGGTTTGTGTATGTTGAACCGGCCTTGCATCCCAGGGATGAAGCTGACTTGATCATGGTGGATAAGTTTTCTGATGTGCTACTGGATTTGGTTCACCAGTATTTTATTGAGGATTTTCACATTGGTGTTCATCAGGGATATTGGCCTGAAGTTTTCTTGTTTTCTGTTGTGTCTCTTCCTGGTTTCGGTATCAGGATGATGCTGGCTTCATAAAATGAGTTAGGGAGGAGTCCCTCTTTTTCAGTTGTTTGGAATAGTTTCAGAAGGAATGGTACCAGCTCCTCTTTGTATTTCTGGTAGAATTCAGCTGTGAATCCATCTGGTCCTGGGCTTTTTTTGGTTGGTAGGCTATTAATTACTGCTTCAATTTTAGAGCTTGTTATTGGTCTACTCAGGGATTCAGCTTCTTCCTGGTTTAGTCTTGGTAGGGTGTATGCATCCAGGAATTTATCCATTTCTCTAGATTTTGTTTATTTGCATAGAGGTGTTTACAGTTTTCTCTGATGGTAGTTTGTTTTTCTGTGGGGTCAGTGTTGCTGTCCCCTTTATCACTTTTTATTGTGTCTATTTGATTCTTCTCTCTTTTCTCTATTAGTCCAGCTAGTGTTCTATCTGTTTTGTTAACTTTTTCAAAAAACAAGCTCCGGATTTGTTGATTTTTTTTTGGAGGGTTTTTCATGTCTCTGTCTCCTTCAGTTCTTCTCTGATCTTAGTTATTTCTTGTCTTCTGTTAGCTTTTGGATTAATTTGCTCTTGCTTCTCTAGCTCTTTTAATCGTGATGTTAGGGTGTCTATTTGAGATCTTTCGAGCTTTATGATATGGGCATTCAGTGCTATAAATTTCCCTTATAACACTGCATTAGCTGTGTCCCAGAGATTCTGGTACGTTGTCTCTTTGTTCTCGTTGGTTTCAAATAACTTCTTGCTTTCTGCTTTAATTACATTATTTACCCAGGAGTCATTCAGGAGCAAGTTATTAAATTTCCATGACATTATGTGGTTTTGACTCAGTTTCTTAATCCTGAGTTCTAATTTGATTGCATTGTGGTCTGAGAGACTGTTACAAATTCAATTCTTTTAGATTTGCTGTGGGCTGTTATACTTCCAGTTAGGTGGTTGATTTTAGAATAAGTGCTGTATGGCACTGAGAAGATTGTATATTCTGTTGATTTGGGGTAGAGAGTTCTGTAGATGTCTACAAGGTCCAGTTGATCCAGAGCTGAGTTCAAGTCCTGAATATCCTTGTTAATTTTCTGTCTTGTTGAGCTAATACTGATAGTGGGTGTTAAAGTCTCCTAATGTTATTGTGTGGGAGTCTAGGTCTCCTTGTAGGTCTCTGAGAACTTGCTTTATGAATCTGAGTGCTCCTGTATTGGGTGCATGTATATTTAGGATAGTTAGCTTGTCTCCTTGCATTGATCCCTTTACCATTATATAATGCCCTTCTTTGTCTTTTTTGATCTTTGTTGGTTTAAAGTCTGTTTTATCAAGGACTAGGATTGCAACCCCTGCTTTTTTTTCTGCTTGGTATATTATTCTTCATCCCTTTATTTTGAGTCTGTGTATGTCTTTGCGTTTAAAATGGGTCTCCTGAATACAGCACATTGATGGGTCTTGACACCTTGTCCAGTTTGCCATTCTGTGTCTTTTAATTGGGGCATTTAGCCCATTTACACTTAAGGATAGTATTGTTATGTGTGAATTTGATCCTGTCATCATGATGCTAGTTGGTTATTTTGCACACTAGTTGATGCAGTTTCTTCATAGTGTCATTGGTCTTTATATTTTGATGTGTTTTTGCAGTGGCTGGTACTGGTTTTTCCTTTCCATATTTACTGCTTGTTTCAGGAGCTCTTGCAGGGCAGGCCTGGTGGTAACGAAATCCCTCAGCATTTGCTTATCTGGAAAGGATTTCATTTCTCCTTCGCTTATGAGGCTTAGATTGGCTGGATATGAGATTCTGGGTTGAAAATTCTTTTCTTTAAGAATGTTGAATATTGATTCTTCATCTTCTAGCTTGTAGAGTTTCTCCTGAGAGATCTGCTCTTCATCTGATTCATCTGATGGGCTTTCCTTTGTAGGTGACCTGGCCTTTCTCTCTGGCTGTCTCGAACAGTTTTTCTTTCGTTTAGACCTTGGAGAATCTGAGGGTTATGTGTCTTGGGGTTGATCTTCTTGTGGAGTATCTTAATGGTGTTCTCTGTATTTCCTGAATTTGCATGTTGGCCTGTCTTACTAGGTGGGGGATGTTCTCTTGGATAACATCCTGAAGTATGTTTTCCAGTTTGTTTCCATTTTCCCCATCTCCTTCTGGTACTCCAGTCAATCATAGGTTCAGTCATTTTATAAAGTCCCATATTTCTTGGAGGCTTTGTTCATTCCTTTTCATTCTTTATTCTGGTCTGCATGTCTTATTTCAGTAAGGTGGTCTTCAAACTCTGATATCCTTTCTTCTGCGTGGTCAGTTCAGCTGTTGATACTGGTATATGCTTCATAAAGTTCTTGTGCTATGTTTTCCAGCTCTATCAGGTTGTTTATGTTTCTCTCTGAACTGTCTATTCTAGTTAGCAATTCCTCTAACCTTCTGGCTGTGAGGGGCACCAACCTGATGCCAGTAGGATTGCTCCTGTATAGGGTATCCGACAACCCCTGTTGGAGGGTGCCACCCACTTGGGTGGCACACGGGCAGGACCTGTTTAATGAAGCACTTTGTCCCTCGGTGTAGAGGGTGTGTTTCGCTGGGGGAAAACCCACTTGTCTGGGCTAAGGATTGTTGGGGGCTCAGGTCACCAAATGAAGGGGCCCTACTTTTCTTTGAATGGAGACCCGAGACTAAGAGCTGGGTGAGTTCCAGTGTATGCAAGAATTGCCTCTCTCCTGGGGAGCTCCCCAAGCCAATGACCCCATCATTCCTGGGTTGAAAACCACGATCCTAGGGTGAAGAGCAGCAAGAGAGTCAGTGCTGGGACCATTCAGACCAATGTGGGTAACCTCTGCTGCCAGGAACCACAAGTATCTGGCTGCATCAGGCTTCTGGGAGTGACCACAGTTTGAAATCCCAAAGCATCTTACTGTCTTCTTTGAAGAAATACACATGCAGGAGGCCAGATGAGGTATAAGGTTGAGGGTCCATGATAGTGTCTATGAAGAATCCCAAAGCCGGGGCAACACCAAACTGCGGCGATTTGTGGTGACTCATAGTGTGACCGATCTGATTCATCCAAAGATGTGATACAGAAAACTTGAGGGTTAATACACTTAGTTTAATAAACTAAGTATTAAAAAAAAAAGAAAAAGAAAACTTTAGGGTTAGATAATAATGCACGTTTATTATAGAACAATTTGGAAAATATAGAAAACTGCTGCAAAGGTGTCACCCCGTGCGCATCTGCAGCTCCGTTTTAGTTTCTGTTCTTTGTGTGGTTGATACTACTGTGCCCTGCTGGGGTTGACTTCAGATCACCTGGGAAGGGCGGCCCATTCAGGGAGGCCCAGGGCCCTGGGTGAGTCCTCGGGGCGTGGGAAGCCATGTAGCAGGGTGCCTGCGTGGCGTTTGCCAGTGTCCAAGCTGGGCAGCATGCAGACTGCAGTGTGGCTTGAATCCCGCCTCACCACTTACAGGGAGGATTCAATGAATTCACGGACGGAAGGCTCCTAGAATAGTGCCTGGCACATAGGCAGTACTTAATAAAGGTTAGTGATGCTGTTTAGTTTTCTTCTCATGGTTACTGCTGGCTCTGCTTTGTTTTCTCCGGAACTCTTGATGTAATTTAATCAGCCTGCAGAGCTTCTGGTCTGAGAGCCTGCTGCGTGCCATGTGCTGCCACAGGAGCTGGGAATGCGGCCGTGACCAGGACCAGCAGGTACTGCGCACACATACCTGACCCCATCAGCACACAGGCAGGATGACAGTGGAGCTGTGACTCAGATGATGCAGGACCATGCTCTAGGGCAGCACCACCCCAGGGGACGATGCCAGCCACGGTGTGAGTTAAAGCGTTCCTGTGACCATGGTAAGGAAGGAGGAAGCAACAGGTGAGATGGGTTTTAGTAATATATTCTGTTAATATAATATATAAACTATGTGATCATAACACATTACGAATGCAACGTCTAATCCATATAGAAACTGTCAGTGAGATAATGCACACTCACTTTTTTGTGCTAAGTCTACAGTATGTCTCCTACTTACAGTGCATCTCCGCCAGACCACTTTTTGGGTGTCCTGTAGCCTTCGTGGCTCGAGGCTCTTGTGTTGGACAGCACTGGGGTGAAGGAGGGGCTGCTTATGCAGGTGATTCGGATGGTCTTTCTGATGGGGTGACAGTGAAGCGCAGACCCAGAGGATGAGAGGAGATAGCCACTTGATGATTTAGGGGCACATAGCCCTTCAAGGAGGGATTTGGGAAGATGAGCTTAGTGTGCATGCGGCTGTCCTCCAAGGAGGCCGCTGTGGCTGCAGTGAAGGGAGGGTGGAACTTAGAGGCGGGTGAGGGGGGAGGGGAATCAGAGCTGCACCCCACAGGCCACAGAGAGCGGTAGAAGGAGGTCAGATTCCATGCTAGTTGTGGTGGTGGAAAGCCAGTGGAAGGTTTGAGCAGGGGTTGGCATGATCTGACTTAGGCTTTCCAAAGGATCCCTCTGGCTTTTCTATGGAGGTAGGAACACCAGTTAGGAGGGTGGTGGCTGGAGTGGGTGGAGGTGGAAGAGGTGGTGAGAAGTCTGGGGTTTGGGGGAGTATATTTTAAAGCTCTGGGGAGGAGGCTTGTTGAGGGACTGGGTGTGAGGGATGACGGAAGGAGGGCCATCAGGAGTGGCTGTCGAGGATGGGGCAACTTGGAGAGGAGCAGATTTGGGGAGAAAAGTGGGAATTTGGCTTGGGACATATAAAGCTTGAGGTGCCTTGCGACATCTAAGTCAGGGTATCAAGTGGGCAGCTGGACACAGGTGTGTCTGTAGTGATCTGCAGCCAGGGGAGATGCCAGGATGGGACATGGGTGGGGATGCTGGAGTGGCATTGAGACCTGGCTTGCCCAGCATTCTTTTTCATGGGCTGACCTGCTTAGATCAACACATTTTTAACTCTGCAGAGCAGGGTGAGGCCTGTGTTTCCCCTTAACGTAAGGCATTTTTGTGTGTGCCACAGGCCTCAGTGGCGTTCAGGAGTCTCAGGGATAATGTCATACTTACGTAATAACTAAAAATCGACTACTAAATATCCATGTTATCCCCAAAGAAATTCCTTTTGCCACTAGGAATTTCTCACAGTGCCTTTTTCTCCATGGGGGTCTGAACCCCGCCATGCCCTTGCCTGTGCTGCGTTTCCTCTCTGCAGAGGCCCGGCTGCCCTCACTGGCCCAGGGGACCCGCAGTGGCTCTGCCTTTGGAATCTGCTCCTCTCCCTTTACCAGGAGATGCAGAGAACTTTGTTCTCTCCCTTCTTATGAATTATGTAATACCCACTTGCCAAAAAATATTACAGTGAATTTTTTTTTTCTTTTGAGAGAATCTCAAAAGACTGGAGTGCAGTGGCATAATCTCAGCTCTCTGCAAACTCTGCCTCCCGGGTTCAAGCGATTCTTGTGCCTCAGTCTCCCAAGTAGCTGGGATTACAAGCATGCACCACCATGCCTGGCTAATTTTTGTCTTTTTAGTAGAGGCAGGGTTTCGCCATGTTGGCCAGGCTGGTTTCGAATTCCTGGCCTTAAGTGATCCACCTGCTTTGGCCTCCCAAAGCGCTGGGATTACAGGTGTGAGCCACTGTGCCTAGCCTACAGTGAATTGTTTTAAATAAAAATTGCCCTCACATATTGCATATGTAATATGAAAAAAGACATATTACGCGGTGTGACACTGGGCTCTCTTCCTTCGTTCAGCGCTAACTGTGGCCCTCGCCATGACTATGTTCTTCTGCAAGCCGACGTCAGTACCCACGTGGAGGTGCATTGTTTGGCTGGACTACACTTACCTGGTCACCCCTGTTGTTCTCCATTTGTTTCTTCCCAGTTTTCCCTGTTAAATGCTGCCTCATATGTCTTGGTACTCACATCCTAGTGCTCATCGCTGGTTATTTTCTTGGGATAATTACTCAATGTAAAATTATTGTTTCCAAAGATATGCCTATTTTTAAGACTTGATCAAGTTGTCTTTTTTTTCACGTCTTATGGGCCATCTGTGTTTCTGCTGTCATTTCTTGAGCTGTTTTTCTTTGGTGGTTTTGTCTTGTCCTGGTGTGTTTGGGAGAGGGCTTTTCATGTCCTGGTGTCCTGGAAGGTGGGTGGGATGCAGGTGGAGCTTGGGCACCCAGGGCTCCTTTGAGTCTCAGCAGGACTAGCCTAGATGGAAGTGAGGTCCCTAAGACTGTCCTGGAGCCTGCCCAGCTTGAGTGCTACGGCTCCTACAAAGTTAAGTGTTAACACCCATTTTAGAGATGAGAGAATGAATTTCAGAGGGGAGACTCTGGACAGTCACGTAGCACCTACGCAGCAGAGTCAGGATTTGAACGTGGGCAGATGCTGTCTGATCCAGAGCGTAACTGGTTGCTGTGCAGGATGGTTCCTGCCTCGCGGTCGGCACTCAGATAACTGTTGAATGAATACACGAAAACGTAAATCTAGTTTTAGCTTCCATTTTTTTTTTTTTGAAAGACAGATTAGCTCACTGTAAAATCTGTTTTTCTTCCATTGCCAGGAAGCCGTCAACAGAGACTCTTTCCTTTATCCTGTTGTAGAGTTGATTGACAGGGTTCTTTGTGCCTGGAAAGCAAATTATGTTAAAATGTTTTTCATGACCTATTTATAAGTGACACGGTTCCTCAGCACTCTTTGGTTATAATCTGTGTCCTGCGATGTTCTTAAACACAGAACCGCTGCGCCTCAGGTGAGTGGGGGCTCCTAGGTCCCATGGCCCTCCCGTTCAGGTCAGGCTTCTAACTTACCTTTCAGAGAGCTCTGCCCACCGTCACCACGCAATGGTGTTGTGGCCTGACGTGGGGCAAGTCACACTGGCTGAGTTGGTGTACTGAGCTCCGATGCGGCAAGTGCACCACCTTGGGAAAACTGTGTTCGGTGTCCTCTTAATGCTTGTGTTTCCAAAATGTGACTCCCTCACCCACATCGCCTGTCTCTAAGGCATTTCAGCCACCCACAGCCCCTTCAGAATCTGCTTTCCTTTCTCACGGACTTAGCTTTTGAACATGTGTGTACCAAATGGCATTTTATAAGTCATAGTCTTCTTGTATCAGTACGAGGCCTGGCTGGTATCAGAACATCTGATCAGCCTAGGTGATCGGCCTGCCCAGAGAGAGCTGCTGTCATTTCCACCTGAGGGTGGGTGTGGGCGTGGGCGTGGCCAGCCTGTACAGCCTGCTGGTGTGAGTGAGGTCTCAGCTTCAGGTGGACTTCTGGAGTGTGACCTGTGTGGCCCCTCTCTTCTCTGAGAGTGCCTGGGTGGAGTGTACTGGGGTCCCAGCATGATGGATGATGGTCCACTTCCTGTGGGGCGGAGAGCAGTGAAGACTTCATCTGGGGATGCTTGTCTCCCCCGCAGGGAGTGTCAGTCTGGAGCACATGAACAGCGTTAAGGCTGCTCTGCAGCTCTTTCTGCAGATGTACGGCAGAGGCTCCACCCTCTGTGTCCCCTACCCTAAAACAACCCCAAATGTGAGTGTAATTGCCTCACAAGGTGTCTGAGGACTTTCACGCCTCGGGGGCTTCTCTGTGCCATTGACTAAGATTAGAAGCATCTCGAGGCCAGGGGGCCACTCCTCGCTCCTGTGCCCTCCTTAAACACAGCAGAGGGTCTTGCGCAGGGTCAGCACTCAAGCGGTATTTACTCTGATGTCTGAGAGAATGGATGGAGGTGGGATACATTTGCTCAGTGTGATTTCTCCCCCAGGATTAATAAATACACAAAAATGTGATAAAGTTAAAAAATGGAGGCCTTGTAATTCTGCAGGAAGGAAGACAACAGAATAAAAGATGGAAAAGGCAAGAAGCCTTTGAATCAGCCTGTTGTCCTCCCAGTTGTTCACGTTCTGGTTCTAACAGTGTGTCCACCTGAAGTATCACCCGGGCCACTGCGAGGCATGTGTCTCTTGCACTTCTCTGCCCACTCCCATTGCCTCTCCTTGAGTTCACACCCTCCCTGTTTCTGGCCTGGGCCGCTTTGAGAGTCTCCCGTCTGGCCTGAGGGCGTCCAGCTTACCTCTCACTGTCTGTCACCCACAGGGGATCTTGTTGGAGACCACTCCCCTTGCCTGAGCTTCTGCTTTTAGAGCCTTGTTAGCCTCCTCCCTGGAGCTCAGAATCCAGTCCGGACTTATCAGCCTGGGACAGGAAGCCACACCTCTCACCACCTCCCACTCAGGCCTGCCCCACCCTCCTGCCCCTCTCTGGTCTGTTCTCTGCCACCTGCTGTCACTCTAGCCACGCGGGCTCATCTCTGCTCTTCAGGTGAGCTGTGTGCGCGTGCACACACAGTTACAGGCCCTCATGTCGAGCCCTCATTTCCTTTGTGCCTGGCACTGTTCTTAGTGCCTCGTGTGTCTTATTTCATAGCTGAAATGACGCACGTGGCAGGCACTGTATTGTCCCTGTTTCAGATGAGGAGCTAGAGGCACTGATACAGTAAGCAAAGTCCCCAATGTCACGCACTCACCATTGTCACAGGACTGGGATTAGAGCCCAGATGTGTCCCCACCCGCTCCTCGTTTCTGCCGTGCTGGGGGGTGGTTCCCCTGCTTCACTCCTGCACATTCTCCAGACGTCAGCTCAAATAGCGCCTCTTCCTTGTGGCTCTTTTTTCTTTGACTCCTCTCTCCATTCTGGCAAAATTCATTGTGCTGTCACCAAGTACATTGTTTCGTAGTTCGTTTAGGCCTGGGCTGTGAGCCTCAGGGTAGAGGTACATCTTAATCATCTTTGGTTCCGTGGTTCAGGGCACGGAGGAAGTAGGTACCTGGTAAAATTAGATAAGTTTGGAGTGTCTTGAAAATGTGTGTTTTGGAGCTCACCCCCGCTTCGCGGCCTGGTGAGTGGGGACTTTGTGAGGAACCGTGCTGTTTTTGCTTCTCTTCTATGCTCCCTGATGCTCATGAAGTCACCTCTGCTTTTGCTGCTGATTAGAGACAGAACTCAACGGACTTACTAGCACGGAGAGAACGTTGCTGCCAAATTAATACTGCATCTGGAAGGCCAGAGAAAAGCCAAATTAAGAGAATCTTACTGCATAATTTATGAAAGACTGAGTCATAAAATAAGCATTTACAATGGCCTGTTTGCCCAAGGTAGGGAATGGTAATGCAGCTATTATTCATCGTGATGGGGGCAGTGGCGTTTCTATGCCTCCGGAAGGTCTTCTGGCTCTTAGCTGCCTCCATGGATTTCTGAGGTTATCTCTAGTGTTTCTTTCTGAAATTGGCTCTCTTCCTATTTGGGGGCCAGAGCTTTGGAGTTCAGTGTGGTGTGAAACGATTTTACAAGAACTGTGTGTGTCGATATTTCTAAACAATGGAAATCGTAAAGGAAAAAAAAATCCCAAGACACCAGATTCAGTACCATCTCAGTACCAGGCACCATGAAAGGAGCAGGGGGTACACAGGGAAATGAGAGGCTCTGTTCCCAAGGCGCTGTGCTCGGCTGGAGACAGATTGTCTGCCTGGTGATGTGAGCGCAGAGCCCTGGGCGAGGAAAGGATCTGAAGTGGAGACATTTCTCCTTTGCCGATGGTGCAGCAGGGCTGGAAGGGTGTGGAGCGGGGCACAGGTATTGTGGGCATCAAGTGAGCCGCACCCAAGGTGGGAATGCATGGGGACGCTGAGGTGAGTGACTGGAGACAGGCCAACGTGGTGGACAGTGGTGTCTGCTTTATGAAGGCCTGTGGTTGCCAGGTCTCAGAGTGACTGCTCATCCTATGTGACGTCTTCTCTCCACCCACACTACTTCCCATCGCCCTTTGAGCCCCTGGAGGGTAGGGCCCTGTTCTCAGTAAATGATAGAGCAGTCATTGCAGCTTTTCCAGCAGCCCTCAAATCTATCTCGCAGGGCTTGAAACCGCAGGGCGTCATGTTGCATGTGGACTGCAAGCTGTGGGTAGCTCTGTGTGTGTCCTCATTCCAGGCCCTAGTTGGAAAGTGCAGTCTGTCTGGGACTGCTCCCGTGGCGGGGAGCAGGAGCAAGGGGCTGGTGGAAGCTCCCAGTGCCTCTTCGAGCTTTGCCGGGACAGCATGGTGTGTCACATCACTTTCCAATGGCCAGCTGATGGCACAGGGCCAAGCCTAACATCAGTGGGCAGGAATGTGTAATCCTTTTATAGGGAAGCGAGTCTTTAAGAACAGTGATACAGGCTGCTTCTCAGAGTGCTTGAAGGATTTTAATCTGGTAAGTAATGTGATCCTAGCTATAATTTTTAGAAAGTTCATTCTGGTGCAAACAGGGAAGGTGGCCTGGAAAAGTGCAGATAGATTCAGCGTCAGTGTTGGTGGGAAATACAGTTATAGCTGCCTGTGCCCAGCAGGCTCTGGGCAGAGGATCAAGCCACTGGAGTGGGGGTGGTGAAGAAAGAAAAGCTTTGAGGGATATCTCGGAGGAAGATGGAGTCAGCTGAATCTAGTGACTGGTGGCATGAGGGAGCCCCAGAGTCATGGTGAGTCATGCTGGGCATTGGAGTCAGGGTAGATGGCAGTGGCCTCATCTAAGAGGAGGAGGAGCAGATTGGGCAGGCTCAAGGCATTTGTTGCTGGGCACTGGGCTGTGGCACCAGGAGAAGGGAGGTGTTGGCGGATGAAATAAGCCAGTGGGCTCGTGTCAGGGAGGAGCAGAGAGCGTGGACAGAGCCCACCCCTGACATTTCCACAGAGGGAAGGATACTGACGTTGAGTATCCTTCCATGTCTTCCTTCCATATCCTTCCATGAGTATCCGTCCACACTTACGTGTGACATGGTTCCAGGAGTCTCTGTAGAGCCTCCCATAGGATTTCCAGCAACTCTCCAGAGTAAATTCTCTTTACCACTGTTTCGTTTAATGGTTGAGGGCACCGAGGCCCACAGAGGGTCAAGATACTTGCTCCAAAGTCACCCAGCAGATGAGAGTGAGCCTGCAGAAACTCCCGGACTCAGAGCACAAGCACCTGGCTCTCTGCAGCGTGTGTGTTCCTTCTCAAACAGGACCACTCCTGGTGTCCTTTGGTTCAAGATCATATCTAGTGTATAATGAAATTTTGTTTTATGCAGTTTTTCAAGTGAGTTCACACCCATGGTCTGATTGAAAAAGTAATTAGTATTCATATTAGCGCTTACCAAACAATCCCCTGGTATGTGAGCATCAGCAGAGGAACAAAGCAGGCCTGTGTTTGTGGTCTTTGATTTATCGCTGCCTGTGCCCAGCGGGCTCTGGCAGAAGGCTATAAATAAAATTAAAGAAATGGAAACAATGCACCTATAAATTGTGTTGCAGGAACCTCCAATTCCCTTTTAGAGGAAATCCCCAATAAAATGCTGTTTGGCAATCCATTTGAAAGAGACGGCGTGGTAGATCATCGGGGCAAAGTCAGGGAAGTGAAGGACAGGATACGGTGTTGGAATATTTTAAATATGAAAATGAGCTGATTCCAGCGAATTGCTGTTGGGTGCGATGTTGGAAGGTCCCGTTTCCCCCTCATTACTATTGTGTCTTTCTAAGCGGGATGAAAACGGTCAGTTGAAAGTGCAGGATTTTAGGGAGGCAAGTCAGTATTTCTGTTACTCCTTTCTTTTTTGAATCAATTCTTGGGCTTCATGTCCTGGAAAATGGTGGAGGCCCAACAAGAGTCTGGGCTTG
The DNA here is from genome assembly GCA_963573385.1 of Cacajao melanocephalus. NCBI lineage: Eukaryota > Metazoa > Chordata > Mammalia > Primates > Pitheciidae > Cacajao > Cacajao melanocephalus. The sequence goes on from CAUYLG010040874.1 coordinate 68,469, forward strand.
GGCAGGATGTCTGGTCTGATTTTGCCCTTGTATCTGAGAGAGAGTCCATGCGTCATGGCAGGGAAGGGCCGAACTGGAGACCAGGTGGCCCAGGGGCGGGTCCAGGGCAGGAGCTGTGGGCCTGTGTGTGGGGCAGTCGCGTTGTCTCTCTTTAGAAATCCTGTCGTCTCCTTCTTAGTTGTGTTCCAGAAAGTTACGATCTGTGGAAAAGCGTGCGTCTTTTAAAATGTGATGTCCACACAAATAAAATGTTTGAATAAAAAGCCTAACTTGAAATACATTTATTCTTATTCTGCTGAAATAAATTAGAATCATTTGGCTGATTTTTGGATATCCGGTGCTAACAAGTCTCTGAAGTCATCGGACAGTGCCATTCTCACTGGTCAGACTTTGGCCAGCAGGCATCCGGCTTCCACTTGACTCTGTGGAATGTGAGGAAGAAGGGATAGAACAGGGACAGGGACAGGCAGATGGTGTCCGTCCCTAGCTAAGCTGCATGGAGATTCCTCCTGGAGATGGAATATGAGTGTCAGTGGAACCCTGGAGAGCACAAAGCAAGCATGCATTCTGAGGCCCTGTCCGGATGGGCAGCCCCAGGAGAAGGGAAGGTTACATCTCTCCGGACTAGGAGGCCCAGCCTTAGTTAAGGCTGTGATTGGAAACTTTCAGATTAGTGAGAAGATGCATATGAGTTCATGTCTTTCTATTTAAGTCTTAATTTTGTATATGTGATGACTAGGCAATGTTTAGAATCCTTGTTTGCTGGCTGTCAATGCACTAATGTGACTGTTACCTTATTTGACCATGCCTGCAGGAAGCTTAAGTTGTTTGTTTGGACAAATGCCCCCGGATGAGAGGCCCTCTGTGGAGCACAGGAGTACAAGTGCAGAGGTTGTAGCAGTCTGGTTTGGACTGCAGGTCATAGCTCAGGCCCCATTTTAAACATACTTGAACTGTAGATGGAGGATGCGCAGCTAGTCCGACCAGCCTCAGGAGGGCCAGAAGGTGAGCCATGGCAACTGCTAAGCTTCCTGTCCCCGCTTGAGGGCCTTTCAAGATCGGCAGTTAGAAACCAGCGTGGATGACTGGCTCCTTGCATCGCAGGCCCCGTGTCTTCTCCTGAGTTCCGTGGCGCATTCTTCTACTGGGCTCAAGCTGCCTTGACTGAAGTGCTTTGTGCTACTGTCCCTGTCCTCAAGGACTTCATGACTTGTGGGAGCGACAGGACTCAAGCAAGCAACTGGGAAAGGACGACTATTCAAAGGAAAGGAAGGAACATGTCTAGCTGGAGTGATCAGGAACATTTTTAAAGGAGAAGGTGACAACAGAGCAGAGAGATTGAGTCAATAGAGAGACAGGATAATATTCCAGAAGAAGCAATAGGGTAAAGTTGTGAAGGTGGTTCTAGAGCAGTGAAAAGTCTAGTTTCTCTGGAGCCTTCGTTTTGGGTAAAATAGCAACTGCATCCAGCCTATTGACACCTGAGTGCTAATAAACAAAGGCGTTGTTTTGTGGGTTGAAGCGACCATAGGCCAGGATGCAATGACTTGTCAGCAGAGAGGAACTGGGTTTTTATTCCCATTTGGTCTCTCTGCCAGATGCCTTAACATTAAATTTTTTTTCCCTTAGGATTCATATTCTTCTCAACATTTTTATTAGTAGCATTTTCTTATTTAAATTGTACTTGGACCCTCTATGTCCCTAGCCTCTGATGTAGACTCAGCCCCAGCCAAAGGGAGCAGGTGCAAAGCTCAGATCCTGATTAAGAGGAATGAATACAGACTGCTGGGTTGAATAAAACAGGGAAGAGACTCAAGGGTGTAAGGAAATACCAGAATAAAAAGCACACTGTGGCAAATGATGTCAGGAAGATGATGAAATAGGAGTTTTCAGCCCTTATCCCCCCAACAGTAATACTAATTTTGACAGACGCCCACAGATGAGAGTACTTTTGTGGACCACAGGAGTACAAGTGCAGAGGTCTTAGTAGTCTGTTGGAGAAGAGAAAAACACTCAAGAATAGACACATTGAAGAGGGTAAGAAGAAGAGTTTCACTTATCCATATCACCCCTCCCCCAGTGCAGCATAGCTCAGTGCCAACAGAGACTCCCTTGGTTCTTGATTTCTCTCACAACGCAAAGTGAAAGCATAGTGAACACCCAGTTTCTCCAGCCATGTGGGATGCTGTCCAAGAGGCCACTTCTTTCTCATCCCCTTCAGAACACTGAGGGGATCAGCATGACTAAATAGTTTGGGAGTAACTAAGAGCAGGGAAAAGGGGTAGGGACTGTCACCAGTCAGGGCATGGAGCTCAACAAAGGACTGTGGCTTCTACCAGCTGCCTTGAGGACTTCACCAAGAGGCTAGTCCACAAATTTCATACGATCCATTTCCTGCAGACACTCCCAGCTAGTCCACATATGCCTCCAGCATTCTGTGTGCCTCCCTTCCTTGGCAGCTGGCATACTTGCACCCCTGTTGATAGCATGTGAACCTCTGCAGATTGTGTATGAGCAGACACAGACAATTAGCTTGACTCTGCTATACTGGAAGAAATAACTTAACCTTCATCACTTCTGAGCACTGCCCTAAGAAAAGCAAATGGAAGCTTCTTGACACCTGGCCTGGCTTTGTGGGGTTGAGACGAGGCATGTAATCCTAAGACTTACCCCCAAATAGGGAACAAGAGACGTGGAGTGGATGCATCGATAGGAAAGGTCTGAGAGGCTCCCAGAGTTCCTAGCCAGGCAGACTGAAAGATCTTTCTCTTCTGAAGCCAGTCAGTAAAGACTGGGGAAACTGACTGTCACTTCCAGTGCAAAGACAGCAATGCAGGACTTAAGGGAACCTGAAAAGCCAGGGAAACATGATCTGATGAAAAGAACATTATAACTTTTCAGTAACTGATCCCAAAGACATAGAGATCTACAAATTTCTGGACAAAGAATGTAAGGCAATAGAGAAAACAGATGACTCAACAAAATCAGGTAAATATATGAACAAAAATGGGCAGTTCAACAAAGAGAGAAATCATAAAAAACCAAATTCTGAAGAATGCAATGACTGAACTATAAAATGCAATTGAGAACTTCAACAGCAAACTCTAACAAGCTGAAGAATCAATAGACTTGAAGAAAGGTGATTTGAAGTTATCCAATGAGAAAATAAAAAAGTATGAAAAAGAGGGAAGAAAGCCTGTAGGATTTATGGAACAACATTAAGCAAAGCAGTATATGCAGTAAGTGAATCTCAGAGGGAGAAAAGAGAGAAAGGGGCAGAAAGCTTGTTTAAAGAAATGAGAACAGAACATGTGTTAAATCTGGGGAGAGAAATAGGCTCTAGAAGCCCATAGGACCCCAAATAGATTGAACATGAAAAACTCTACTGAAACGCAATATAATTAAAGTGTCAAAAGTCAAAGGCAAACAATTTGGAAAGCAGCAACAGAAAAGCAACTTGTCATATACAAGGGAATGTCCTAAGACTATCAGTGAATTTCTAAACATAAACCCTGTAGGTCAGAAGTGAATGGGATGATATATTCAAAGTACTAAAAGGGGGTTGGAGGGAACCCTGCCAACTAAGAATGCAAGACCCAGAAAAGCTGTCTTTCAGAAATGAGAGCAAGATTTTCCCAGACAAACAAAAGTGGTGGAGATCCATTACCACTAGACCTGCTTTAAAAGAACTATAAAAGGGAGTTAAATTTGAAATGAAAGGATGTTAATTAGTAACATGAAAACCTATGAAAGTATAATATTCACTGGTAAAAGTAAGTATATAGTCAAATTCAGAATACTTTAATATTGTAATGATGGTGTGTAAATCACAGTTAACTGTAGTATAACTAAAGTTAAAAACAAAAAGTATTAATTATAGCTACAATATTTTGTTAATGGATACACAGTATAAAATGATGTAAATTATGATACCAATGGCAAAATGTGTGTGTGTGTGTGTGTGTGTGTGTGTATTTGTAAGAGAACTAAAAGTGTCAAGTTTTGGTGTGCAATTGATGTTAAGTTGTTATGAGCTTAAAATAGATGGTTAGCACTATGTCTTTTGTAACATTATCTAAGCCTCATGATAACCACAAAGAAAAATCATAGTTGATACGGAAAATATAAAGAGAAAAGAATCAAAGCATGCTATTACAAAAAAAAAAAAATCACATCACAACAGAAGGTGACAAGAGAGGAGGAAAGAAACGCAAGAGCTATAAAACATTTGTAAAACAGTCAACAACCCGGCCATAGTTAAGTCTTTACCAATCAGTAATTACTTTAAGTGTAAATGGGTTAAGTTATCCAGTCAGAAGACAAAGAGTGGCCGAAAGGATTAAAAAAACAAGATCCAACAATATGCTGCCTATAAGTGACTCACTTTAGTTTTGGTGACACATAGACTGAAAGTGAAGGGATGGAAAAAGATATTCCACACAAATGATAACAAAAGAGAGCAGGGGTGACTATCTTTATATCAGGCAAAATAGGCATGAAGTTAAAAACTGTCACAAGAGGCTGGGTGCAGTGGCTCATGCCTATAATTGCAGTGCTTTGGGGGGCTGAGGTGGGAAGATTGCTTGAGGCTGGGAGTTTGAGACCAGCCTGGGCAACATAGAGAGATCTTGTTTCTAAAAATAAAATAAAGTAAAATAAATAAAATAAAATAAGCCAGGTATGGTGGGATGTGCCTGTAGTCCTAGGTACATGTTCGATGTTAATGTGAACTATGATCATGCCCTTGAGTTCCACCCTGGGGGTCAGAGCAAGACCCTGTCTCTAAAAACAAAAATCTGTCACAGTATAGACAAGGCCATTATATAATGACAAAGGGGTCACTTCATCAAGAAGATATAACAATTGTGAATATATGTGTATCCAACATTGGAGAACCTCAATATATAAAGCATATAGTAACAGAATTTAAGGAAGAAATAGCTATACAATAATAGGGGTTTCAGTACTGCACTTTTGAAAATGAATAGGTCATCTGGACTGAAAATCAGTAAGGAAACAGCAGACTTGAATAACAATATAGACCAAATAGACCTCACAGGGTATAGACAGACCGTTCTATCCAACAGCAGTAGGACACACGTTCTTCTCAAGTCCTAAGGAACATTCTCCAGGTTAGATCATTTATTGGACCACAAAGCAAGGCTTGACAGTTTAAGAGGATTGAAATAATATCAAGTATCAAAGATACTTTTTTTTTTAATTAGGTTCTGGGATACAGGTGCAGGTCATGCAGGATTGTTGCATAGGTACACACATAGCAATGTGGTTTGTTGCCTCCATCCCCCCGTCACCAAAGATACTTGATATCACAAAATGGGGTGATACTAGAAATAAATAACAGGAGGAAAGGTCACAAATATGTGAACAAGACACTCCTAAACTACCAGTGGGTTAGAGAAGAAATTAAAGGGAAATAAAAAGAAATCTTGAGCAAATGAAAATGGAAATACAGCATACCAGCACTTCTCAGATACAGCACAAGTAGTTCCAAGGGGGAAGTTTCTGGTGATGAGTACCTTGTTAAGAAAAAAGATTGCAAATAAACAACCCAACTTCTATACTTTAAGGAACTAGGGAAAGAAGAACAAACTAAGTTCAAAGTTAGCAGGAGACAGATCATGAGGTCAGGAGTTCAAGACCAGCCCGGCCAAGATGGTGAAACCCCTGTCTCTACTAAAAATACAAAAATTAGCTGGATGTGGTGGCAGGTGCCTGTAATCCCAGCTACTCGGGAAGCTGAGGCAGAGAATTGCTTGAACCCAGGAGGCGGAGGTTGCAGTGAGCCGAAATCGTGCCACTGCACTCCAGCCTGGGTGACGGACCAAGACTCTGTCTCAAAAAAACAAACAGACAAAAAAACTTTTAGCTAAGGAAAAAAGACACAAATGAAATCGTAAATGAGGAAATATTACAGCTTATGCCACAGAAAGACAAAGGGTTATAGGAGAATACTATGAACAATTATACACCAACAAAATTGGGTAGTCTAGAATAAATTGATAGATTCCTAGAAACATACAGTGTACTGAAAGTGAATTATGAAGAAATAGAAAATCTGAACAAACCAATAATGAAAAGGAGACTGAGTCAGTAATCAGATACATCCCAATGAGGAAAAGCTCAGGACTAGATGGCTTCACTGGTGAATTCTACCAAGTATTTAAAGAAGAATTAATGCCAGTTCTTGTCAAAGTATTTCCAAAAATTGAATTGGAGGGAACACTTCCAAACTGTATTATGAGGACGTATTATACCCTGATTTAAAAGCCAGACAAGAAAACTACAGGCCGGTATTCCTGATGAACACAGGTGCAAAAACTGTCATCAGAATACTAGCAAACCGAATCCAACAGCACACTAAAAGGATTGTACACTGTGATCAGTTGGGGTTTATCCCTGGGATGCAAGGATGGTTCTACACATGTAAGTCAATAAATATGATGTATCACATTAATAGAATGAAGGAGAAAAATCATATCATCTCAATATATGCAGAAAAAGCATTTGACAAAATTCAACATCTTTCATGATAAAACTTTCAATACATCAGGTATAGAAGAAATGTACATCAACATAATAAAGGCCATATATGACAAGCCCATAGCTTAAGATCTTACAAATGCCTTTCTTCTTAGATTAGGAAGAGAACAAGGATGCCTACTCTCACCACTTCTGTTTAACATGGTTCTGGAAGTCCCAGCCAGAGCAATTAGACAATAAAAAGAAATAAAAGGCATTCTAATCAGAAAGGAAATTTAAAATTGTTTGCAGTTCACATGATCGTATACATAGATAGCCCTAAGGACTCCAAAAAACTGCTAGAACTAATAAACAAATTCCCTGAAGTGGCAGGATGCAAAAATCAACATGCAAAGATGAGTTGTGTTTCTATACACTAACAACTAACTCTCCAAAAAATTTAAGAAAAGGCTATTTACCATAGAATCAAAAAGAATGAAATACTTTGGTATACATGTAACCAAGGAGGTGAAGGATTCTTACCTTGAATAACAGTTGATAAAAGGAAGTAAAGAAGACACAAATAAATGGAAAGATATCCCATGTTTATAAATAGGAAAAATTAGTATTGTTAAAATGTCCACACTATGTTAAGTGATCTATAAATAGGGCAATCTCTATCAAAATTCCAATGACATGTTTTACGGAAATAAGAAAAACGATCCTAAAATTCATATGGACCCACAAAATATCCCAAATAGCCAAAGTAGTCTTGAACAAGAAGAATGAAGCTGGAGGCACCCTACTTCTTGATTTCAAAATATGTTATAAAACTAGATTATCAAAACAGTATGATATTGGCATAAAAAGTGACAGATAGACCTTTGGAATATATAGAATACACAGCTCAGAAATAATTCCATGCATTTGTGGTCAACTGATCTTTGACGAAGGTGCCAAGAACACACAACAGGGAAAGGATAGTCTTTTCAGTAAGTACGTTGGGAAGAGTAGATATTCACCTGCATAAGAATGAAATTGGATCCTTATCTCACAGCATTACAAAAGTCAACTTAAGATGGATTAAATCCTTTAAGGATTGAAACAGTGAAACTACTGGAGAAAACATAAGGAGAAAGCAACTTGACGTTGTTCTGGGCAGTGACGTTTTGGATCTGACATCAAAAGCATAAAACAAAAGCAAAAATAGACAGATGGAATTGCATCAGAATGAAACCCTTCTGTACAACAAAGGAAATCATCATCAGAGTGAAGAGACAGCCTGTGGATTAGAAGAAAATATTTGCAAATTGTACATCTGATAAGGGGTAAATGTCTGCAACGCGTAAAGAGCTCAAACAACTCTAGCAGAAATGAAAAGCAAACGAACTACATAACCTGATGAAAATGTAGACAAAGGACCTGAATAGACATTTCTCAAAAGAAGACCTACAGATTATCAATAGATCTATGAAAAGGTGCTTAACGTCACTAATCGTCAGAGAAATGCAAATAAAAATCACAATGAGTTATTTCACACCTGTTAGAATGGCTCTTATCAAAAAAGACAAATGAGGCTGGTTGTGGTGGCTCATGCCTGTAATCCCAGCACTTTGGGAGGCCAAGGCGGGTGGAGCATGAGGCCGGAAGTTTGAGACCAGCCTGGCCAACACAGTGAAACCCCGTCTCTACTAAAAATACAAAAATTAGCTAGGCATGGTGGTGTGTGCCTGTGGTCCCAACTGCTCAGGAGGTGGAGGTTGCAGTGAGCTGAGATCATGCCACTGTCCTCCGGCCTGGGTGACAGAGTGAGATTTTGTCTCAAAAAATAGAAAGAAAAAAACAATGATAAGGGTTGGTGAGAATGTGGAGAAAGGGGAACCTTTGTACACCGTTGGTGGGAATATAAATTGAAAAAGGCTTTATGGAAAACAGTATGGAGATTCCTCAAAAAATTCAACATAGAGTTATCAATGATCCAGCAATCCCACTTCTGGGTATATGTCGAAAGGAAATGAAGTCAGTACCTCAGAGAGCTGTTTGCACCCTCATGTTCATTGCAGCATTATTCTCAACAGCTAAGACATAGAAGCAACCTAGTTATTCACCAATGAGTAAATGAATAATGAAAATGTGTGTGTGTGTATATGTGTGTGTATATATGTAAATGGGATTGCTGTGGCCTTAATATGCCCCAGAATTGATGTGTTGAAACGTAATCACCAATGTGAGAGTATTAAAAGGTGGGGCCTATAGGAGGTGATTGATTCGTGAAGGTGGAGCCCTCATGGATGAGGTTAGGGCCTTTTGAAAGAGGCCTGAGGAAGTGGCCTCACTCTCTTCTGCTGTCTGGCCATGTGAGGACATGACATTTGTCCCTTTTGTCGTTTTTACCCCTTCGACCATGTGAGGACACAGCAAGAGGACTGTGGTCAGACACCTAACTTGCCAGCACCTTGAACTTAGACTTTCAGCGTCCAAAACTGTGAGAAAAACTTTTCTCTTCTTTATAAATTATCCAGTGTCAGGTATTTTGTTTTAACAGTAGTGATAGAGTAAGATAGTGATATTATTCATCCTTAAAAAAGAAGACAACCCTGTCATTTACAACAACATGGGTGAGCCTGGGTGACATCGTCCTAAATGGAATTATCCAGATCCAGAAAGATATTCATCATCTTATTTATTTATTTATGACAGAGTCTCGCTCTGTTGCCCAGGCTGGAGTGCGGTGGCATAATCTTGGCTCACTGCAACCTCTGCCTCCTGGGTTCAAGCAATTTCCTGTCTCAGCCTCCCGAGTAGCTAGGATTACAGTGAGGCTGCCCTGGACATCCGAGCAAAGGTGTTCCAGGCCCAGGGGTCCTTTTGGGCTCCTGAGTGGAGAGCAGTAGGAGACAGTTGCATTGGAGATGCCGCACCCTCCTCCATCCCAGCAAGTATTGCCAGGGTGATCTCAAAAGTCCTGTGCCAGCCTGGCGCGGTGGCTCACACCTGTAATCCTGGCACTTTGGGAGACCAAGGTCGGTGGATCACTTGTGGTCAGGAGTTCGAGACCAGCCTGACCAACGTGGTGAAACCTCATCTCTGTTAATACAAAAAATTAGCCGGACGTGATGGGGGAGCCGCCTGTAATCCCAGCTACTCAGGAGCCTGAGGCAAGAGAATCGCTTGAACCTGGAAGGCGGAGGTTGCAGTGAACTGAGATCGTGCCACTGCACTCCAACCTGGGCGACAGAGTCTCTGAGACTCTGTCTCAAAAAAAAAGAGAAAGTCCGGTGCCATAGTCAGGTTTGGTTTGGTTTCCGGGAGTTCTCCGACTGTGGAACTCTCTGGAGAAGGGAGTCCTGTCTATGCCTGGAGTCCAGCGGGCTTGGTGTTTGTTGGTCACACCCTGGTGTCCAGTGACTGGACTCTGATTCCTGCAGGTGGCTGCCTGTGTCAGGAGAAGCCCATTTTGGTGAGACGAGAAATGTCTTTGTTGATCAGTGGAGGAAAGAACGTTAACAATGGGATGTTGAGATTGTTAATCAATTGTTTCAGGATAAATACCAACTTTCTCTTCTCTTAGCTGATTAAATTCCGTCTTTCTCTGTGCTTGAGACGTAAGGATGTCTGTGCTTGGGCACAAGGTTGTATCTGACGTTATTTTCAGTCTTCTACATGTATCCTGAATAAGTCTTTTGTTCCATTGAGAAGATTAAGGGCAGTATTTGGTTGGAAAATTTTTAATGAAGCACCTAACAGAGCTATTATTCATTTTTGAAACAAGTTACTGTGGTTACCATAGTAATATTAAGCCTTTTATTAACTATTTTTGCTTTCAATTTTGAGGTAAGTTTTCATGAAATGCTGATGGGGGAGCTGGAGATCCACGAACCTGGTGTCTGGAAAGAATTTTCTAGCTCTGCTGAGTTAAATCATTCAAGGAATTTATGTTATGGGAACATAAAGCTTATAAATCTAGTTTATCATATCTATCATTTAATTGTTCATGCAAGCCAGCTCTTCATGTAGCGATTTACAGTAATCTCAGTGAAATAACAGTTTTGTGTCACAAAATGAATAATGCATGCAAAAGAAATTGTTGAGCTCCTTAAAATCATTATGCTCAAAATATTAGGCTCTTTTATTTGAAAGTGATAGAATGATGATCATGTACTAGTTGCAAGCTGGGGACTTGAGAGTCTGTCGTTCCTGTTTACATTGGATCGCCAGCCCTCGGGAAGGAACCGGCAGCAAGCCGACTCCAGGAGGACTGTGCACCTTGCTGCAGTCAGGCTGCAGGAGCAACCGGAGAGCTGGCAACAGCCACGGCTCTGTGGGAGGGCTGGGTGTTGGTTTAGGGGTAAAAAAAAATCAGTTTTTAAAAGATGAGATGCTTTTTAGACATCCATCTGTCTGGGACAAGAAATGGGTATCTTGCCATTAGTATTGTTGCCAGGGAGAAACCATGGAGTTTGCCACAATGGATCTGGAAGGCAGTGATGTGCCGAGTGCTTTTTCTCCCCCTTCCTGTTACTCATCTATCTCGACTGCACACACGTACCGTGATGTGGTGGTGGTTTTAAATAATGAGGTGAACAGGCACTAGCTGCTGTGATCTTTCAATGAGAACGATTTAGTGCGTTAGATTTGTTGCTAGCAGCACTGATGCATTTGTATGCATGTTTCTCAGTAGGCACGGTGACAACTTCCTCACCTGTGCTTGTGGTCTTTGCAGGGATACCCTGCAAGCGTGTTGAGGTCAGAGGAGACAGTTTGCTGTGGTCTGTGGGGTACCTGAGTGTGGGAGGAGAGGCGACTCCTGGTCCAGAACGGGGAAAGGCTCTGCTCCTCGGGAAATGGACAGAGTTTCCCCAAGCGGGAATGTCATCCATCATTGTCAGCTGGCCTGTGCCACCTTTACCTTCTCTCATGCTTAAAAAAATAAAAAAAACTGCGTTATAAAAAATTTCAAACATGCACGAAGGTCAAGAGAACAGTGCAGTGAAGCAGCATACCTGTCACCCAGATTCAGCGGGTATCAAGATACGCCACCTCCTCTCATCTGTCCCCTTCTTTTCTTTTCCTTCTCCTTGGCTGGAGTATTTCAAAGCAAATCCCAGACATCCTGTCATTTCCCCTTTCTGTAGGTCTAAGTCATGCCTGCCAGGTCTGCTAATGAGGTATGCATGCCACAGAAAACAAAAACAACTCCCGCTGTTTTAGAACCCAGTGCTGGTGCCATTGAGAGAGCCCTTGGGCGGGTGCCCCCCTTTGCTGAATCTCACGTGGGGCTCAGCATTCCAGGGCTGGGACTTGGAGGCTGTCCGCCTTCCTTACTGGCCGTGCAGCTAACCATCTTTGGTTAATTGGGACTGAGCTGAGGACTTTGCAGTGCGGAAAACCAATTCTGCAGTGACCTTTCTGTCATTTTTGGGGACCCCAGGTGGGTCTAAACTGGAGGCATCTGGTATGTTCTGTGACATTAGTTTGAAGTTTAGATTCCCATAGGGGAGGAAGAGTGTAGAAGAGATTGCCACCGAGGGGAGACCTGGGAGGCAGGAGGCCTGGCCTCAGGTGTCCTGGAGAGTTGTGAAGACCAGAATACACTTTTTCGGAGGAGCACAGGTCACCTAGCCAGCGCTGGTCAACATATCCACCAGTGTCTGCCAGAGACCTTTGCAGTAGGTCCTAAGGCATTGAGGGTGGCCTGGCTTGTGTTATCTGTCATTGTCTTCATTTCCGTTTTTCGAGAACATTTTCTGCATGTTGAGAATGGTGATTGTGAGGTGTGATGCTGCCCCTCTGCCTTTCTTCCATCCTTTCTTGCCACACTGTCCTCCTGCCCTGCCGTGTGGACATGTCTGAGGGAAAACGTGGGCTGCCTTGGGTTTTCCGTTGGTCTAAGTTCTTTATGCTGCCAGCTCTGCTGATGATGCCTGAGGTCCGTGTTTCTCCCGGGTTAGGACTTCAGAGTCCTTTCTTACAAAGGACTTTATGTACAAAACAACCCTGTAGTGGAGGTGCCCAGGCTTGTTGGTCCTCTGTGTTTGGAGAGGAGTGCCCCACTCAGTCCAGGAAGGGAGAATGGGGTTTGAAATAAAAAAAGTGTCCATTGTAAATGGACACTTTTTGTTTGTTTGTTTTTGAGACTGAGTCTCGCTCTGTCGCCCAGGCTGGAGTGCAATGGTGCCATCTCAGCTCACTGTAGCCTCTGCCTCCTGGGTTCAAGTGATTCTTGTGCCTCAGCCTTCTGAGTAGTTAGGACTACAGGCGCGTGCCACCACACCTGGTTAATTTTTGTATTTTTAGTAGGACAGGGTTTTGCCATATTGGCTAGGCTGGTCTCCAACTACTGACCTTGTGATCTGCCCACCTCGGCCTTCCAAAGTGTTGGGATTACAGGTGTAAACCACTGCGCCTGGCCAACACTTTTATGTAAAACATCTAAAAATATGCAGAGGGCCAGTTCTGATGGCACCTAGAGAAATAGTCAAAATACCCTAGTGGGGTGTGTGTGTGTGTGTGTGTGTGTGTGTGAGATATCTATACAGTAAAAACCCAGAGGGACAACTTCAGACACTTCCTAAGCAGTAGATGTTCTTTCTGGATGTCATTCCTGTCTTAGAAGGAAGGATATGGGAAACTATTAAATAGTTGGGAGAGTGATTGACTCTGAGTTACTTGGACTATGGCTTTGTGATAGGAAGTTGCTCATTAAGAGCAGTTTTAAAGCTTTTAACTTTTAAACACTTCTGCTGTAACTTTTGCCACTCCCTCCAAAGAAATGGTGTAGCAGAGGGGATGTCAGAAGAGCCCTGGAAGTATTCCAGTGGAACTTAGAGTCCTCCTCCACCTGTGCAGGTATAGTCTCATGCTAGAAGCTTTCCATCAGGGACCTACGAGAACAGAGAAGGAGTGCTTGCTGTTGGAAGGCAGTAGTGGAGAGCCAGCTAGAGATGATTCTAGGTGCGTCAATTGGTCTGTGACTAACTACAGTGAGTGTTGAAAGCAGGCTGTATATGAAGTTTAAGTGACGCCTCATCAAGGCAGCTACAGCCTGGCTCTGATGTCAGAGCAGCCTGTATGGTTCTCTAAGCTGAGGGAGAGACCTGGGGCAACAGAGGGTCGACCAACCATTTGCAGCCCCTCTATCAGCACCTTGGACAGAAATCCAGTTAGGCTCTCTGACACAAATACAATTTATCACCTTTTTCTTGGTGACAAGGGCTTTTGGTTGGCATTGCTGAAGCTGTACGATGATGTTTATGCTGTTACTGTATATTACTTTTTTATTGCATACTATTTCTGTTGCAAATAGTCATAAATATTGTTACAGTTTTGACTGCATTATGATGCGTTGCTTTAAGTAGTCTCACGTACACTTTGGGTTGCAGGGCTGAGCAATTTGTATTTTCTTTTGGTGTTTCTTTTCTGAGTGTGCCTCAGCCCCCCATAATAGCACCTCAGTGCTTCAGCATCCATTTTTTTTTTTTAAACTTCTGTGACATTTCATTGCTGGTGGGGACCTTGTGGGGACCCTTAACTGGTGCATCCTCCCCTCCCTGTCCCTAGTCTCTGTTTGAGCCTTTTCTGTGATACATGGTTCACAGATCATCCTCAGATCCTGGATTCACCACATAGTAGGTGGTTACAGTATTTAACCCTGTTTGTCAGGGGAGCTAGCTCATAATTTATGTGACGCTCTAGACAGAGGACCTGATTGTGGCCATTATTATTCCCATGCTGGACAATTCTTTCTTCTGTGGCAGTGCTGGCTGTCTGCCTGCAGGTTGTCCCTGTTGGCCTGGCCTTGGCTGCTGGAGTGGAGGCCTCTGTCCACGTGGGTCTCCAGATGGCAGGTTGCTCTGTGGGTGACCTGCTGCCATCGCTCAGGCTGCCCAGCCTGCCTTCAAGACCCTCTGCCACCCGCCTTCCTCCTGGACACTTTTCTGTCTCTCAGTGTTTCTCTCTGAAATTCAGAACTGACTGGAGGAGGCCTCGGATCCCTTTACCTCCCAGGACAGCTGCCGTGCACTGTGGTCCTCACTGAACCTGCTGTTGACTAAGACATGGTCCCTGTCATCTTTATTAGAGAACAGCTAAGTCAGGTGACCTGTCCAGCCCAGGCTAGGAGGGGCTGGGCAGTGGGCAGCAGGCAAAGGGACACCTGGAAATGTGGTTCACACAACCCGATTCATTTGTTGTTTCTGCTTCTCTCTAATGGGGTGATCTTGGATTGGTTGTGCAACTTTTGGGGGTCTTCAGCTCTAAGAGTTGCAATGACAAAATGAGGTGCTGTGTGCAAGTGTCAGTTCTGCCATGCTCCGTGACCGTCACCTGTTACCGTGATTTCTCTCATTCAGTGGTTAGTGCTCTTTCTATGCTGTGTGGCTGATGGATTGTGGAACATGCCTTGTTTGGCTTCACTTAAGTTGTTCTTGTTAGTTATGCATTTAGCCAGGGTGGTTTAAATAAACTTGGGTAAATGACAGCTGGTGATGATAGTTTAGTTTAGCTTAGCTGTCGTTGCTGTCTGGGGAACATCTGGAAAAAGTTAGCTTCCCCTGGAACAGCGGCTGCATTCGTGGGGACATAGCCCTTCTTTCCTGGGTGTGTATCTGTGCGGCAAGCAGCCTGACTGCATCCTGCTGTGTGCTGGAGTGCGTGGTGGATGCAGACAAGGCCATGTGCTTCTGGGGCTTACAGGTCAGCGGGGCTGGGGATGAGTGCTGAGGGGCACACAGGAGGGCCTCTTGCCTGCCCTGTCTCCTGCCTGCTGTGTGCCATGGGGTTGTGGGTGCCTTTGAGGTGTGCTGTGAAATGTCTCACCCCCTGGCATTGCCACACACTTGATGCCAGCATGGTGGCTGTGTGTATGTGTGTTCGTGTGCATGTATGCATTAGAAATTCACGCATGTGGATATAGTGTGCAGAACTCTTTTGGGAAGGGATAAAACTAGGTCCATAATTTGGGAAATAACTATTATCCCATTCCAAAAATGTACCAGTTGCACCCACTAGGATGGCTACAGTAAAAAAGACCAAAAAGCAAAAAAGACAGTCATTAACACATGTTTGCAAGGATTTGGAGAAATCAGAACCCTCAGACGCTGCTGGTGAGAATGTACAACGATACAGCTGCTGTGGAAAAGGGTCTGACAGTTCCTCAGACAATGAAACATAGAGCTGCCATGTGACCCAGCAGCTGGACTCCTAGGTATGCATATTCCCAAGAGAAATGAAAACTCAAGTCCACATACAGACTTGTACGTGAATGTTCCTAGCGGCATTTTTCATACTAGGTAGAGAAGGGGAAATGGTTCCATGTCTTTCACGGACGAATGTATAAACAAAAATAGTCTCTCCAGATAATGGAATATTACTTGGCCATAAAAAGGAAAAAACGGATGAAACTTAAATGTATTAAGTGGAATAAATCACTCACAGAAGACCACATCATGTATGACTCCTATTTATATGAAATGTGCAAAACAGGCAAATCCATAGAGACAGAATGTAGATGAGTAGTTGTGGGGGTGGGGAGTGACTGCGCACAGGCACGTAGTCTCTCTTTGGGGTGATGGAAATGTTCTGCAGTTATAGTGGTGATGGTCACACAGCTCTGTGTATGGACTGAAAACCACTGGGTCATACACCTGACATTTTATGGCATGTGAATTATGTCTCAATAAAAAAATTCAAAACATAATACCTGTTGGCCTGTTGGCTTTGCTGTGGGATGTCCCTAAGGGGATCCGGAAGAGCCTCTGCCCTCAAAGAGGTTTTAGCCTACTGGAGAGGTGAGGAGTGGTATTTCACTGTATTCCTACCTGACATCATCTCCCTCGTTCAAACCAGGGCTGGGGCAGGCGTCGCTCTTAGGTCACAGAGTCCCTCCAGCTGCTGCACTCTGTAGAGGTACCTTCCAGCGCGAGAGGCTCCCCAGAGCTTAGTGCCTGAGAGCCTAGCCCAGGCCCTGAGGCAGCAGACCCTGGATGGTTCAAGAGGGCGAAGTCCCAGGTTGTTTGAAGCGGTCTGCCTTGGTGCTGTTTCCTGGTCCTGGCTGTTCTGCCCCAATAAGAACAGAGTACATGAAGTCCAGGGAGCTTTCCTCTGTGGCCTGTGTGATCCATCGGGATTTAGTGCAGTGATTAGAATTCCTGAGCTCATCTCCAGATGGGAAGAGATGCCTACTGGAGAAGAATTCGAAATGGGATTTCAGAGGTACTTAGCAACCTCCATAGCTCTTTGTTGACTGTGGTTGGAGGGGGTTAGGAAGGGGTCCACGGCTCAGCACACAGTGGCAGCTGGGTTTTAGGCTCTTCATAGGTGCGTGCTCTTTCTGCCTTTCTGCCGTGAATGTAATGTTGGTTAAAATGAGGCACATTAAGACGCAGGAGCAGCCAGCTGGTGGCATGAGCCAGTGGCGGGCTCCTCACAGCCCCTGGCTTTGTTGTGCATTGGATTTGATGAAGACAGGAGGCTTTTTCTTGGACAAACTGGGCCTAGAAGATGCTTTGTGGGTGCTGTGGTGGGGCGCAGGGGCGCCACAGGCAGCTGTGCAGCTCTGGTGGTTTCTGGGAGTCAGCTGTCTTTCGCACGTGTGTTGTACCTGCTCAGCTATTTGGGGGGATGTCGTGGGCATCATAGCAGCCTGGTGTCTGTGTGAGCCCTTGCTGGCCTGTTCTCCTCAAAGTAGGTGATGTAGGTGGAGAAATACAGAAGAAGGGGTACCTTGAAGCTCTTTGGAGGCTCCATCTCTTCCCGGGGCCCTTCTCGGTTTCCTAGGCCCGCAGAGAACTTTAACACGTCCGCTCTTCCAGAATCCCAGGGTGGCTGCTGCTGCGCTGCCTGTGTCCCCCTGTCTGTGGTCTGGCCTGTTTCTTCAGCGATCCTGTTCACAGGCTGATCCCTCAGTACCCATTCCCTTCAGGCCGAGCACAAGGTTATGAGACTTACGGAGTCTTTGGGATCGTTATAACATTTGTTTGAATCTCAGTGGCGTGAGGTCCTTGTTTGCTCAGGGGTGGACGAATCTGCCGCTGGAGACATCATACTGGGTGGAAGGCTTGTTCTTGGTTGCGTCTCCATGAGGCCTCTGCCTTGCCCTTCTTCTGTCCCCTGGCTTCTTTCTTGAGGCCTTTGAACATCAGTGCCGAGCATTTTCCTCACGTCACACTCCACTGAATACAGTGACCCCTTGTCTCCCTGCTCCTGCTTGCGCCTCTGTCTGAGCACCGTCTGTGTTGCCTTGTGTGAGGTTGGCTGTTTCCTGGCTGCATCACGAGCTCCTCTAGGGAGAGCTGCACTTTGCTCATCTCCCTGTGCTCGGAGGCTGCCTGTCCTGGAGCGCCATGTCACCAGCGTTTTCTGCATCTCTGCCGATGGAGGTCCATTCTGTTTCTTGCATGAAGAGCCTGGTTTGGGTCCCCTGGCTCTTGTGGGACTGGAAGACAGTCCGTTGCCTGCACACTGTGACCTCCAATGCTGCTCCTACTGGGAGCACGATTCCTTGGCAGCCCTAGCTGCTGAGGGGACACTTTGGAGGCCTTTTAAGACCAAGAGCTCAGCAGGCAGTTGTCTGTGGAAAGATGGGGGCTTGAGAGGATGACAGGGCCTTCGCCCAGCATTCACTTGTGTTTCCAGGGCACTTGTCCCTCTGCCTCCATCCTCCGCTCTGCCTCCCCTTGTCCATCCTTTCATGCTTCATGGGCGCCTCAGCCTGGTCACATTTCTCACCTGCTGTGGTGGGGCAGGAATGACAGAGGCACCCCTAGGATCTGAGCAGAACCTTGGGAATGTTGAAAGAAGGCGAAGGAGGCATGAAGATGCCTACTTCAGGATGTGCTTCCCAGCCGTGCCGTGAAAGATGGCTGCAGGAAATCTTAAACATTTGAAAAAATGTCCTTTACGTGAGGGTCCCATGCCTGGCTTTGTGCCCATGTGGCTGGCCTTGACTCTTTTGGGGGTTTCCTCCAGCCTCCAATAGAGGATTAGCATGAGGGAGTTAGGGCTTGCCTTCAGCTGCTATGAGGGATGGCGTGAGACACAGAAGTGTTCTTTAAGTGCCGTTTCTCTTAAAATTGGGTTTTTACTCCACTTTGCTGACATTGGTCACTAAAGACGTCACATTTGCCTCGTACTTGAGAGTGGAACAGGAACTGAGAAGTTAATTAATTCAGTTGTATAGATGAAGAAGGGGAGCCTGAAAAGGTTCATTGTTCAGCAGATACTTACTGAGCCCTCACTGGAGGCAGGGCCTTGTCTGCTGGGCCCTGGAGACTCAGCAGTGTGCACGTGGCCTGATGGGCGCAGAGCTGGGTGCAGGCAGTTCCCAAAAGCACGTGTGGCTCTTTTCTGCCTCCGGGATTGCATTGTCAGCCATGCCCCCTGACCTCAGAGGCATTTTGTACCAATGGATGCTTTGTGGAAAGTTTTTTCCCAGTTTTCTTTGACATTTTGCTCTGATGCTTCCCCACCGTCTCTGCTGTCCCCCATGAGTGGACTCTCTTTCTTCTTCACACCCATGTGCATTTCTGAACTTCTTGTTTTAAACACGATCTTCTTTGATTGGGACTCTGCCTGCGTTTCTGCACCCCTGAGCCTCGTTGCCCAGTGTCCCTGTCTCCCAGAGGTGCCCACCGTACTGCCTGGGGACTTTGCCCATCAGAAACATGTCAAGTGTGATAGGAAGATCGCGGACGTTGGTTGAGAGTCAGGCCCCCGAGTTTCCTTTCCTCATTTGTGAAATGGTAGGGAACCGCTCTCCGGGATGACACATTGTCCTGTGGACACCAGTGCATGGCACAGATAGTGCTCCATAGCTCCTCCTCTCCCTCCTCTTCCCGTTCCCTGCTCCTCCTCCACTGTGCAAGCCTCCCCCTCAGCTTCCTGTTTACATTATCGATGGCGCTCATCTCTCCTACCCACGGTAAAGTTTGGTCATGGTCATTTTTGCCTCTCTTTGTCCCCATATCTGGTTATCGCTGAAGCCTGCCCCCACCCATTCTTGTTCTCTCTGGATATTCTCGCACTAATTCCTTCAGCCTTTCCTTTCTGCTTGTGATGGGCTTACCTAGATCAGACCTTTCTCATCTCTGCCCTGGCATTGAAGCAGCTTCCCAGCAAGTCTCCTGGCTTCCCTCTTCCTTGCGATGCGTTCCACGTCCTAGCAGGAGGTGAATCACGTTGAAACATGGCTTTCACCTCTACTTTAACAGCTCCCCGTTGCTTCCCAGACAAAGATCACACTCCTGGTATTTAATGCCCTTCTTAATCGGACTGCTAATTACTTGTTCATCCTCTGTTCCATCCAGACATAGGAACCTGCTGATCCCGGACTGTTCATTATTAATCTCTGCCCAATACTTGTGAGCGGTAACTATTAAAATATATGCTAAAACATAGAATACTCCAGTGACACAATAGACGGCAATATCGTAGCTATTACAATAGTTAATAATAAGTAACAATCGTTAATATTTTTCTCTTTGCCTGGAATGTGTCTTTCCACCCATTTTCTAAGGGCCTAGTGCCACCAGGAAGCCTTCTCCACTGTGCTACCCAACGCACCCACAGCAGAGCCCTGTACACAGGGTGATCAGAGGCCCAGGTTGCTGGGAAGTGCTGGTTTACCCCTGTTGTCCTGGCATAATTATTACTTGTGCCCAAGGTGTCTGCTTTGGATGATACATCATTTGGTCCATTTAACTATAGGTAATATAGTTAAATGTGAATGGCAACCCACTGAATGTGAATGGTAACCCACTGAAATCCTTCTTTCTTGCCCATCTTACTAGATAGGTGGAGGGTTTTATATTGTTAGATCCTTTTTGTGTTCTGTTTAACAAACCTTCCTTAGCACCTCTTCTATGCAGTGACAGCACCAGGGGTTAGGTGTTTGGGGATGTGGGAGGTACAAACCAGGAGCTTGTGGTTGGGGTTCAGAGGGACCTGGAAACAGGTACAGCTCGTGCTGGCATGAATGAAGGAAAGGAGTGATCGTGCCAGTGCAGGTAGAAGGCCAATCCTGGCCATGCCATGTGGGTTGTGGGCCAGCAGGTGGGGTCGATGGTCAGTTCTTGACTGTCCTGAGGTCTTTCATTGCCATCCGAGCCTTTCTTCTGTGCTTCTGTGCATTATATTTGAAATTATATGCAGGGGACTGTGGGATTATGTTGCTTTGCCTTTGCAATTACATTGCATAGTTATCTAAAATTAATTGAGCTTATCATGGACAAGACTCTCTCTAGCCTTTCTGTGTATCCAACTTCCTGTCTGGTGGATTTCTCAGTCACATGTGACATCTAGGTATGTGCTCACTGGCCTCTGGAGCCACAGAAGGAAAGTAGACAGAGGGAGTCCCTTGGCAGTGCTGAGAGGCTACCCCTCTCCTCTGCATGTCCCCTGAGGTTTGGTCGGGGGGCTTCTACAGGGAGACAGGTGTGGGAGTGAGGAGCCTAGAGTAGAGCATGTGCCAGAGAGGTCTCGTGATGCCAGGGCCCCACCCAAAGCGTGGATGTGGCAAAAGCTGTCTCAGGAGCCTCTGCATGGCTGCCCCATTAATATTTCCATATTGTAGCATCAGAACAATTGTACTTGCTGAAGCCAATCTGGTTATTGACTCTGCCTGTTAAGAAATGGAGTAACCTGCTGCCAGGTACTATTATCAGCAAAGGCTGCTAACCTCAGAAGGGGCTTGAGCTGAGTCCTGCTATATATGTTTTAATGCTGAAATTATAGGAGGCGGAGGTCTGTCTCCAGTGAGTCCTACTGGAAAGCAAAATTGTGAACTTCAAGCTTCTAATTTGTTTGAAAGGATTTAGATTTTTAACATGAAATAGCAGTAGCCTTTCCTTTAATTAAATGCCATGCAACATTGGCCGTGGGATCAATGATATTGAAGGAAAAAACGGTGTAATTAGACCTTGTGAAGTGACTAACAAATGATTAGGGCTCTCTTTCAAGAGCGGGGGTGGAGGCTGGTACTGGACGTGTGGATTAGTTGCACTTTGCCTTTCCTTGCTATAGACTTTGAAAGGCCGCAGTTTTCCCTTAAACATTTTGGTTCTATTTCTTGATTTCCTGTCAGCAACAAATGGACATAGCTCTAATTTAATCACTTTCTTATTATTAGACATTTAGATCATATCTTTTTTGATGTATAAATAATGCTGTGATGACCATCTTTCTACATAAATATTTGTTTGCATTTTGGATAATTTCCTTGGGACAGATTCCCAGAAATGAAATTACTGGCTCAGAGGGTGCAAGCATTTTAAATGAGGTTGGAATGTGAGCTAGAGGCATTTCTCCCCATGAGGTCTGGTCACAGAATTGCCTCCAGCCCTATTTCTTGCTGGGTGAAGGCCAGAGTTGTTCCCTAGAATGCCCATGTCTCCCATGCGCAGGCTGCCCCCATGGAAGGGGTGCCGTGGGCATCATTGGGTCACAGTGTCTTCCCAAGCGGGTTTGGTTTGCCCTATGCCAACCTCAAGCCCTCGCCAGTTAAACACAAAAACAGAACAACACAACCACTTACATCGGGCCTTTTCGAGGATTTCTGTTGGCGTAACCAGGCCTGGGGTCCCTGGGAGGGCTCTCTTTGTTCTGCTGCCATCTTGCTATCCAGGAAGCACTGTCCAGGCTGAAATCCCTGCTGCCCCTGGGTGGGGCTGGTCAGCCCTCCTCAGCACTGACCCAAAAGCTGCATGTTGAGAGCCCAGCATTGCTATCGTCCCACAGCAAAGGGCCTGTTTCCCAGAGCTGCCTCTCTGAGAAGGTAGTTGGGGGTTATAAAAATTCTGAAAATATCCTTATTCAAGACCCTTTTTAGACATCTTTATTGAGATGTAATTTGCATACCATACAGGTCACCATTTAAAGTGTGCAGTTCACTGGTTTTTAGTGTGTTTGCAGAGTTGTAACTGTCATCACAGTCAATGTTAGAACAATTTCATCTCCTCACAAACCCTGGACCCATTAGTAGTCATTCCCAGGTTCCCCAACCCTTCCCCCGTCCTGGCAACCAGCAATCTGCTTTCTGTCTCTATGGACTAGTGTAAGTGGAATCGCACAGTCTGCAGCCTTTGAAACCGGCTCCTGTTTCTTTGTGTGGTGCTGTTAAGGCTCATCCAGGTTGGAACACGCCTGCTTCATTCTTTTTAGGCCAAATAATATTCCATTGTATGGCTGTGCTGCACTGTATTCATCCATTCTTAGTGAATGGACATTTGGGGTGTTTCCCCTTTTTGACTGTTATGCACAATCTTGCTACGGACATTTATGCACATGTTTTTGCAGTTGTGTTTTCTTGTCTCTCGGGGATATGCTGAGGAGTGGAATTGCTGGCGCAGGTGGTAACTCTGTATTGAACATTAGGAGGAGCTGCCAGACTTTCCCAGCGCTGCCGGCATTTTATATTCCCACCAGCAATGCATGAGGTTTCTAGTCTCCCCATATTTAAACGCTGTAGCCATCCTAGTGCAGAGGGGTGTCTATCTCATTGTGGTTTGAGCTCCTGGATGGCTCTTAAATTTGAGCGTCTTTTTCCATTCTTATTGGCTGTCTGTATATCTTCTTTGAAGAAATGCCTATTCACATCCTTGCCCATTTTTAATTGGGTTGCTCATCTTTTTGTGATTGGTATCCAAGACTCTTGACACTCAGTACCGTCTGTTTATTTAGTAGGCTGCCATGAGGACCAGGCTGGAGGCAGCCAGCAGCAGGGAAGCCGCCATGGGCCAGCAGGCTCCGTTTCCTGTGGGAAATGCCCCTTCATCAGCTCTCCTGCATGTGTATCACAGCGATGACCGAGCTGGGCCTGAGAGCCATGTCTCATGTTTATGGGGAAGTAGTCACAGGAACACATACCGTCGGTGTTCCTGCAGAAGTGCCTTTGGCATTCCTGATACTTCCCCACTGACTGTGGGAGGAGAACTCTCTCCTGCAGAAGAGCAGGTGGACTGAGGGGGAGCGCAGAGTGGTGCACTGGAGGGCGTGGTTCAAGTGCTTCTTGGGAGAGGCGGCCTTGACCATTCCAGATGGAAGGGCTAAGGAGAGGGAGGACACCCACCGCTGAGTAAGGAAAAGGAGTTATTTTCCTAATAGGATTTGCTTTTCCTGCTATGAATTGGGTACATTCACTATGGTAAAGTATTAAAAATAAAAGAATTCTATGTGTGTTGCGTGTTACAGTTAAAACTAGCAAATTCAAGCAAAATAAAGACAAATGATGAGAAAAGCAAGTCCCACGTGCCCAGGAGCAGACCAGAATTCTTTCTGATAGAAGCCTGCACAGTGCTGTGCCCCTTCCTGCTCTGGTGCGAGCACATGTGTCCTGGAGACTGTCTCTGGGACCACTGGGGGAGGGTCCTGCTGCCAGGCGGGTCTCGGAGCAGTGAGCAGGACAGGCCCTCTTGGGCTGGAGTGTAAATTACATGAGTGTTTTCTGTGGCGGTGAGTGGGGTTACAGGATGTGGTGCAGAGGGAGAAGGTGCATATCAGCTTCCGCTGCCTTTGGGGGAGACTCTGCTTATTCTGAGAAGTTCTTTTGGTGAAAGTATGTTTGAAAACAGATAATAAATTTAATGTTTTTTTTTGGTTGTTGTTGCTCCGACTGAAGTGCAATGGCACAATATTGGCTCACTGCCTCTGCCTCCCGGGTTCAAGCCATCCTTCTATTTCAGCCTCCCTGGTAGCTGGGACTACGTGTGCATCACCATGCCTGGTTAATTTTTGTATTTTTTGTAGAGATGGAGTTTTGCCCTATTGCCCAGGTTGGCCTCAAACTCCTGGGCTAAAGTGATCCGCTGTGCCTTGGCTTCCCAAAGTGCTGGGATTATAAACTTAATTTTTAGAATCGTGTTTTATCTCACACAAAGTGACTTAACATTTAATTGTAGGACAGTTTCTAGAATAAAATGTCTCCATTTTAATTTTTCATTCCTTTTAAAACATTCATACTTTCAGGTTTTCAAAATGTAACAGTGTGGCCAGAGTCTAGCACAGGCGTTTACAAAATGTGATGGTGTGGCCAGAGTCCAGCACAGGTGGCCTTACTGTGTGTTTCACCAGTGGCTTGCAGGTTTCTGTCCTCTGTGACAGCCCAGATGGCAGGAGATGGGGGGGGCCCTCCCCTTTATTCAGAACTTGCAGGATTGTGGGAGTGGGTGTTCCGGCTTCTCTTATGGGTCTTGAATTTGTTTCTGAGGACGTCGTATTCTCAGATTCTGTCTCTTACTGGGGTGGCTACCTGGGCCAGCGGTGTCTAAGTTCTGGCCAGAATTGCCCATCTCTCAGGAGAGGGAGGGGGCGGTTAGTGCCCCCACCTCATGTCTACCCACCCAGAACCCATGGGCAAACTCAGAATCATATATCCCGGCTGCCCTGGGGTTCTGAGCAGTCGTCTTGGCCTTGGCTGGCAGTGGGGCAGGAGGTGGGCTTTCTCTGCTTCTCTCTGGCTGTGGTTGGTGTTGACCCAGTTTGACTCTGACTTTTCATCTTGGTTTAAGGATCCCATGAGAACACGTGTGGAAGGCGCGGAGCACAGTCCTTGGCCCCGTTTCTCTCTTTTCTGTGCTTCCGGGAGGGACTGGGAATGTGGTATAAGGACAGTGTACTGGGGCCTCTGCATGGCCTCCTCAGCCTTTTGGCTTCAAGCAAGTGACTGAGCTCCCTGGGCCTCGGTGATGACATTTACCTATTAATGAGTGAATGTCAAGATTAGAAGAAACACTGTATGAACGCTGGCACACATCAGGTGCTCAGCGAAGGTCAGCCTTTGTTTCCCCAGCTCCGTGAGGTCCTCTCACTCTGAGCACCCCCCGGGTGCCTGGCCCTCAAGAAGTGGGTCCTCTGTAAATCTTGGGTGTATGAAGTTAACAGTGGCCCAGGGAGGCTGTGTGCAGGAAAAGCTTGGATGGTTGCAGATGGGGGTGCAGGTGGTGGAATTGGGAGTGAGATGAGACTTGGAGATTTTCTCTTTCCACAAGCCTTGGCCCTCTTTTACTTCTGTTCTCAGGGCGTGTATGCACTCTGTGGCTTGTCCAGAGCCTGTGGCCTTCGCTGAAAATGGCTCCCGAGGCCTTTTTCTCAGTGAAGCACTTGCTTCCACTCAATGCTGTTCAGCCCCGGGAGCTAGCCAGCGAGAGCGGGGCTGTAGAAATTGCCTTCTTGGAGACAGGGTAGGAGCCCTGCAAGCTGAGGGTCTGCAGGGGCGGGTGTAGGGGTTCCCATCCAAGGCAGCAGCCCAGGAGGAGGTGGACAGCCTGTCTGTGGCCATAGAGAAGCAGAGAGGAGGCTGGGGCAAGGTGGAGGCCCCACCCTGAGGTGTGCAGCTGACGGGCCTAATGCTGGGGCTTTTTGGAATGGAGGGGACCTCTGATTCTGGGGTGCGGGAATGGGGAGCATGGGAGGAAAGGGGACAGTGTCTTGAAGAGGCACCGTGGACCTGGTTTTGCTTTTTTCTGTTTTAGAAATTCGCCTATAGGTAGAGTGCCACTGGTCTGCGGGCTTCCAAGGCCTCTCGCTCAGATTTCTACCCCTGCAGTTGCCATAGTCGGTGCAGGATAAGCATGGCATGGCTGCCCCAGCAGGAGCTGCCCTCCTGGAGAAGAGGAGCAACTCTCACTTCTCTTTCTGTGGTCGAACCGATTGTGGGTTAGGTGCCCACACCATGTTTATGGATCGTGCGCCCCACCCTCCCAGGACCTTGAGTCTGATGGGCACCCGTGACAGGCAGCCAGGAGGAGGCTCTCCCCGTGGTCGCTCTCGAAGACAGGAGGAGCTGGAGGCTTCATGGAAGAGACGATGCTCCTAGGCTGAGCAGGGCTGGCCTCGGAGAGAAGGGGAGGGGCAGGAGACATGTTGGTATGCCGGTAGTGTATTCGAAATGTCTCTTCTGAGCAAGCACTGTATTGGTGACATAGGTAGTGCATAATAATTCCCAGTTGACGAAGGGACAGAAGCTGCCAGAGCAGTGAGCTCAGAGCCCTGCTCCATTTGATCCTGTTTCTTTCAGCCTGGCTGGGTTCTGACTTTTCAGGATAAGTTGGTCTATTTGGTATCTCAGCAACGAGACACCTCTACTATTTAACCTTGTCATTTTATGCACTTTTTTGCTCCTTGTGCTTATCCCAATTAGGATTTAATTAGAGCCCCATAATGGGGTTTTAAATGTGCATTGGAAACCAAAGGGGTCACGCGATATGATTTTGCACACAATAAAAGCATTTCTATCATTCAGGAGCCTCAATCAGCCCCTATGTCTCTCGGCTTTTCCCTTAAAATGCCACCTTCCCCCAGCCCGGGCTGCCTCTGCTTCCAGCCTGCATAGCTTTCTCAGACGCTCGCTCGTCCGTGAAGAATGCCTCCCTCCATTCTCCTGTCTGTCGGCCTCATGGACATCCCTTATTTTCAGGGACATAGCAGCCTCCTCTGCAGGGCCTTTTGCAGCCCAGCAGCTAGCGTCATATGGAGGCCTCGTGATGTGTGCCTGGGCCCTCTCCTTGTGTTTATTCACTCAGATAGCTGTTTGCCTTCCTGGGGTTCGGCACAGCACAACGCCTAGGGGAGTGGTTCTCCAAACCTTTCCTGACATTCCTGATGCCTCCACGTGCATATTCCTTCCTGTTTGTAACTAGAAGCTGCCTAGAGAAGTTATTTTGATAAACTCTGTTATGTTAATTATAGCAATTAACGGTCATGAAGCTTAGACGCTGATAACTATCAAGAAAAGCTGCCAGGTAAGGAGTATCCATGCCTTTCTAATGGTCCTGCAGTGGAGCCAGAGACACAGAGCAGCCACCATCCCTTGCTGCAGTTTGGGCTTCAGGGTCCTGCAGAAAGAACACCTTCCAAAAGGCTCTTTCAGCTGTATCGCATGATCAGGGAAAGACAGTCTCCCTCCTAGCTCCATCTTTGGAAATGAAACCGTGTTCAAATTTGCCAAAGGCTGGAGAGGAAAAGAACAGATGTATTTCTTCAGCCTGCTGTACTTTTCCCTCTGTCATCCAGCCTTCCACACAGACACATTGGTAAGGAGCACAGAATTCAGTAGGTGAATGATAAAAAAAAAATCATCTTTTGGTTTGGTGGTTTTCTCTTTCCCCGTATTTTCATCTGAGAAGAAACACAGCCTTTTGCAGAAAGTTAGTTATTCCATTTTGAAAACCTGAGTGTTGGGGTGTGGTCTGCTTCCAGGTGTACCTGCACTATTTTGGGGACCTTATGTAGTGCCAGTGGTGTTCCAGAGGGAGTACTGTGGGCACCTCCTGGCTGGATCAATTCCTACCTCTGCTGCCCCACGGTGCCCGGCCTATACAGAGTATATCCTCAGTGCTAAGTGGGCAGCGTGACTGACCCAGCTGAGGGAGTGAGTGAGGGAGTGAGGGAGTGAGTGAGGGAGTGAGGGAGTGAGTGAGGAAGTGAGGGAGTGAGTGAGGGAGAGTGAGTGAGGGAGAGTGAGTGAGGGAGTGAGTGAGTGAGGGAGAGTGAGTGATGGAGTGAGTGAGGGAGTGAGTGAGGGAGTAAGTGAGGGAGAGTGTGAGGCAGTGAGTGAGGGAGTGAGTGAGGGAGGGAGGGAGTGAGTGAGGGAGAGTGAGTGAGGGAGTGAGGGAGGGAGTGAGGAAGTGAGGGAGTGAGTGAGGGAGAGTGAGAGAGTGAGGGAGAGTGAGTGAGGGAGAGTGAGAGAGTGAGGGAGTGAGGGAGTGAGGGAGAGTGAGTGAGTGAGGAAGTGAGGGAGTGAGTGGGGGAGTGAGTGAGGGAGTGAGTGAGGGAGAGAATAAGGGAGTGAGGGCGTGAGTGAGG